>CAUYPO010025152.1:0-67604 GCA_963574435.1 Cheirogaleus major | reverse complement strand
GAGGCTGCTAAAGGGACTGATTTCAAGTTGGTAGGGTTTGCATCAAGAGATTATGTAAGTCTCTGTGTCTGATCATCAGTTCTTATCCATTAGAAATGGTATGATCAGCAGAAGCATGTTAGTCTAAGCCTGACAGCCATTCAGAACTGTCTGCTTTGTTAAAATTGCTCCTTTATGCCAGGCATGGTGGCTCACATCTGTAATTCTAGCACTTAGGGAAACGAAGGCAAGAGGATCGCTGGAATTCAAGACCAGCCTGAGCAACATAGTGAGACCCTATTTTTATAAAAAAATTAAAGAAAAAAAAAAAATGCTGGGCATGGTGGTGTGTGCCTGTAGTCCCAGCTACTCAGGAGGCTGAGGCAGGAGGATCGCTTGAGCCCAGCAGCTAGAGATTACAGTGAGCTACGATCATGCCACTGCACTCCAGCCTGAGCAACAGAGTGAGACTCTGTCTCACAGGAAGGAAACAAAAGTGCTCCTTTGTGTGTGGACTTTTGCTCCCCCACTTTCCCTAATATTCAGTATCATTTTGGGCAGACTTTTTTCTTGGGCTCTCCCAGAACTTAACACTCATGTTCCACCTATTTCATCAGCTGTTTCGTCCTCCGGGTTCTGCTCCCTGGCATGGGGGTTGGGCGTGGAGGCTCAGCGGTGGCATTCTTTCCACAGCTGCTACACTCGAGGAGCCAACACTTGCAGCTCCCGCCAGGCTGTCCCAAGGGCACGACTATCTTGAAATCCGTCAGCACTCCCTGGGATCAGGGGACGTCTTCCTTCATATCCTCTGTGTCCCAAGGTGCCATGCCCTTGCTCCGCCCGGCCCTCCGGGGCCTTTGGAATCCCCCTAAGTTTCTAATCCTTCTTCCTAAGGCTGGCGGAAATTTGTCTTCACTGTCCTCTGCCCCTCACCCCAGGCCTTAATGACATTATATCCCAGGCTTCTCAAGATGCTTTTTTCTCTGGGTCTTTTCTCACACTTTGCTTTCATCAGAATGTTTTTAAAACCCAGTCTCTGCACAGTCTGTTTTAATAAGCAAATCTTGACCAATGTAAGGCCGACTCAGATTAATAGAATAAACTCTAGGCTTGGGGCCAGAAGGATCTGTTGGTTCTGAGCGCTGATATTTACTGTGTCACCCTGGTGGGACCACGTAGCCTCCTTTGGCTTCGAATCCGGGGATGATAATGCCTGCCTCATAGAATGAACTGGAATTGTATATGCAGACTGCCTGGTTCAGATTGCAGAATCAAAAAATGTGCTATGGACTGGGCGCAGTGGCTCACGCCTGTAATCCTAGCACTCTGGGAGGCCGAAGCGGGAGGATTGCTTGAGCTCAGGAGTTTGAGACCAGCCTGAGCAAGAGCGAGATCCTGTCTCTACTATAAATAGAAAGAAATTAGCCAAACAACTAAAAATAGAAAAAATTAGCCAGGCATGGTGGCACATGCCTGTAGTCCCAGCTACTCGGAAGGATGAGGCAGAAGGATCACTTGAGCCCAGGAGTTTGAGGTTGCTGTGAGCTAGGCTGACACCACAGCACTCTAGCCTGGGCAACAAGTGAGACTCTGTCTCAGAAAAAAAAAAAAAAAAAAAAAATGCTATGGTGGTCCATTCCCAGTATGCAAGCAACGGAAACCCAACTCAATCTGGCTTAAAAATCCAGGCGCTGTTTTCCTTCTCAAGTAGGCTGTTTCTGCACATGGCCACAGCAGCTTCAGGCTGGCATTCTAGCAAGGCAACAACCCTGAGGAAGAAGACCCCCACTTCCTGGTAGTTCCAGGAAGAGTCTTAAGTCTGATGCTCATGGGCTTAGCTCTGGTCATGGGGCTACCCCTAAACCAATCACTGCGGCTGGGGAATGAAATGCTCTGATTGGTTAGGTCCAAGGTCATGTGACTGCCCATGGTGTGGGTTCTGTAATAGTTCCACCCAAACCACAAATACTGACAATGCAGAAGGGGAGTTCCCAAAGGAAAACTGGCTGCAAATAAGAGTGAATAGATGCTGGGGAAGGGGAAAAGCAACAGATACCCACTGCACACACCCTCATGGATTATCCCTTCTGGGGCGACGCTGCCAAAGTGTTGTGCTGATTGCCCAGAGGAACATTGCCTGTGGTGGCTGTCAAGGCAGGCAGACTAGGGGGCGGATGGTGGGGACAGATAGGTGGAAGGGTAGAGAAGTGAAAGCACCTGGTAGCCACTTCTGAAGTCACAGCCTGGTGCTGGCTCTTGTTCTATCGATCTACCGGTTTTAACCTGTTGAAACGGGCTGAGCATTGAAACCCTCCACTTGTTTATGCTCAGCGCTGTGTGTTCCTGTGCAAACGCTCCCCTGGAAGGGCTTAACCCACGTTCCACCTCAGCTGCCCTTGTTGCTCTTTGCTAGGAGACAGGTTAGCCGTCCTGCAAAATCAAACAAGACGTCTCCAATTGCTTTTTCGGAAGCTGTCCTACTGAAAGTATAATGTGCGTGTGCGCATTTAACGTTTACGGGGAGTTTTCTATATCACTCTTATAGGAGGAATTAGGATTTATTTAGCAGCTAACATTTAACTTAATATATAAGCACTTTAGGAGGTTATTTTGTGATCTTCACGTCAATCCCATGAAGTAGGTACTATTATTAGCTGCATTTTATAGTAGAGGAAACTGAAGCATAAAGAGGTTAATGAAGCTCCTCAAGGCCACACAGCCAGTATGTGGTGAAACCAAGAGTCAACTGAGGCTTGGAACTAAGATTTAGGCAGTTTGAATCTGGAACCCAGGGCATGTGGGAAGGGGGTAGAGGTGGCTGTTCCCCTCAAGGCCAAGAGCCCAGGCAAGAGGAGCTCAGAGCGCTCCAGCAGTTCAGAGGGAGCAGAAGTGCAGGGGAGAGACACTCCAGGTTCCAGCAGCTGTTAGGGTCCAGGTCACACAAAGAGGCTTGGGGGACCCGGGAGGCCTTTGTTTCTCCAGCTAGCTTCCTTGGATCCCCAAGGAAAGCCGAGGAAGTGTCCTTGCCTGGTGGTCCAGTTGGCACCGAATCAGCCCCCATGCCTCTGGCTGGCTGACTCCAAGGTCAGCCCAGCGTGGTGGTTGCTTTAGATCACAGGAGCTGATTTTGACCTCCTTGGAATCGGAGGCCTGAGCAGGATGAAGACGCCCCCATCAGCACATCAGTCTGTTGGCGTTTCATTATTTTTGCCAAATGCTGGAAAGAAACAGTAAATCTGGGTTAGTACGGTGATATTTTTCCTTCTGTACGTCTTTATAGCATGTGCCTTTTCCTCTAACAGAAACATCAAGTGAACAGGGACAAACCGAGACTTGCAGTTCACATTGAAAGTACAGTGGCCACTGCAAGGTTCTTTTCTCCACGTGACAGCTCAAGGCTGCTCTGTGTTGAGGAATAGGGGAGGGTGTAAAGAAGGAACAAAAATTTTTCCATAGCCCTTCCACTGAAAGATAACTGCCGTTATCATTTTCCAGCTTGCTTTTTTTTTTTTCTATCCGACAGTCTTTCTCAAACTTCCAATGTGAACTTGAGTGACCCCCAACGGCCTCTTGCTCTGAGACTGAAATGGTTTGTGCTAGTCGTGGGACTTGCCATGCAGGGAGACACCCAGCTAAAACCTTTGTGCCTCCCACCCGCATAGCTGGCCCCTGCTGACTCTGAATGAAGCCACTCTTCTGGCAGATTGCATTTAAGGAATGTCTTAACCGGGCTGGGGAACAAAGGCCTCCTGGTCCCCAAAGCCTCTTTGTCTGGTCTGAACACTGGTGGCCGCTAGAAGCTCAAGTGTCTCAAGCCTGCCCTCACGTGCCCCCCCAAACTGCTGGCATGCCCTGGGAGTCGGGCTCCTTTCACCCTGAGATCCCTGAGTTTCTGATCCAGCAGCCCCCCTCCATGCCCTTCCCACCTGCACCCTTGAGAAAATCCTCCCAGCAGAGTGCCACCCAGGAGTGAGATGCCTCATGTTCTCCCAGTCCCATCAGCTGCCAGGGGCTGTCTCGGGTGCTCATTCCAGAGATGTTAACTGGCCCAGGTGACGACTGGAACTGTGGCCAGGACTGGTGAGCCCTTTGCCCAGGCTTACTAGCCTGACCAGCCTAGACCTTTTTAGCAGGAGGAACTTTCATAGGTGCTGTGTACGTGTGTGTGTGTCTGTCTGTATGTCCGTCTGTCTCTCTATCTGGAAGCCTTATGTTCAGCAGATGTTTTCTAAGCACTGACTTTGAGCAAAGTACTATTAAGGGACGGGGGGAAACCAAGCCAGAAGATGCGGTATCGCTACCCATGCAGAGCTTTCAGTTTTGTTTCAATTTTGACAAAAGACTTGCCTTTATGGCAGCAGTCCCCAACCTTTTTGGCACCAAGGAGTGGCTTCATGGAAGACCGTTTTTCCACGGAGCAGAGGGGAGGGGGGATGGTTTTGGGATGATTCAAGTGCATTACATTTATTGTGCAAACCTCTCTGCTAATGATAATCTGTGTTTGCAGCCACTCCCCAGTGCAAGCATCACCACCTCAGATCATGAGGCATTAGATTCTCATGAGGTCACAACCTCGATCCCGTGCATGCGCAGTTTACAGTAGGGTTCCAGCTCTTATGAGAATCTAATGCCACTGCTGATCTGACAGGAGGCGGAGCTTATGCGGTGACGTGAGAGACGGGAGCGGCTGTAAACACACATGAAGAAGCCTTGATTGGCTGCTGCTCACCTCCTGCTGTGTGGCCTGGTTCCTAACAGACCACGGACTGGTACCAGTCTGTAGCCCAGGGGCTGGGGGCTGCAGCTTTATGGGACAAATAGAGAACAGTAAAGATGGGTGAATCACCAAGTAATAGCCCATGTGCGATTGGGCCGGGCGGACAGGTAGTGCTTTGGGGCAGTCCGAGGCACAGTGGAGGTGGCGCTTGGCAGGGCTGGGGTCTTTTCTGCCTTGCTGTGCTTGGTTTAATGTCTTCAGCTGTTGCTGTGTGAATTTCCAAAGGGCCCTCTCTGAGGAGCTCTGGTTCCAGCTGGCTCCTCAGCTGGGGTTGGAATTCTGCTCTAGAGGAGGTCTGTTCCATTGGAGAGGTCAGCAGCGAGCAACTCTGAGTTGTTTTTCCAGTAGTGCAAGCTGCAGCCCAGCATCTGGCCCGGCTCCTCAGCTCGCACAGCTAATCTGGGAATGCAGAGGGCCGGCTGTTCCTGGGAAAAGTGTTTTAAGTGATGAGACTCAAAGATAGGTGAGAAAAAGCAGATCTTGCAAAAATGATGGCAAGAAGACCCTTGCAGGTCAGGCCGGGCAGGGAGCAGAGCATTCCCAGTGCCAGGAAATGAAGCAAAGCCCCTCTCCCCCTCGCCATTTCTTGGAGATGGAGATAAAGAAAAACTCCTGGACTATTTACACTGGAGAAAGTTATTTACATTTCTGGCCTGGTCTCCTGGGGTCTAAGCCACAGGAACGACTGCAGTCTGCGGAAGGGGTAGTCTGAGAATCGTTGGGTGCTGATTTTCAGTGATAAGAGTTTCCACTTGCTTAAGAAGGATGAAGAGCTGAGTTCAGGGATATGTAAACACACAGACATCTTAGTCCTTGCCTTCTACACTATTGTCCAAAGAGAAAGGACATTCTATATATAAGTTAGGATTGAGTCATATAGAAGCACTATGGAAGTTTGTTTTTTAAGGAACTTTGCACATAATTTTATAAAGTAAAAAGATGACATAAAGCAAATCATCACACTTTTATTTAGCTCCGTGGTTCTTAACCTTGGCTGTACAACAGAATCACCTGGGAAGCTTTTAAAACTCCTGATGTCCCAGGTCACACCCAGGGCAATTACAGCAACAGCTGAGGGGGTGGACCCAGACATCAGGATTTTGTTTAAGTTCCCCAGGTGATTCCAGGGTGCAGCAAGGGCTGAGAATCACTGCTTTACCTTTCGTATGCATGTCCCTGAGTGGCCTCACATTAAAGGACGTGTCCTTTAAAATCCTTTAAAGTCAAGAGTAAGGTCCTTTGAGAACATGACAGACAGACGCTGGCACACAGGAACCTGCTGTGTCTGTCCAGACGTGCCCAGCAGAGGAGCGACATGAACACTTCCTGTATCCATACAATGGAATGCTACGTAGCAAGAAAAAGGAGCAGACTTCTCATACGTGCACCACGGATGAGTCTCACGTGCCTTATGTTAAGTAAAAGGTGTCAGACTCCAAAAGCTGTGCGTGTTGCCTGCTCTGGGATTGGGGAACAGGTTGCCTGTAAAAGGCACAAGGTACCATTTTTGGGTGATGGAAATGTTCTATGGCTTGACTGTGGTGGTGGTTACCACAGTTGAGGGTGTTTATCAAAACACATAGAAATTTACAGTAAAACCACGGGCGTCTACTGGATGTAAATTATATCCCAGTAAAAACATTGTTTAAAATAAAAAACCCACTCCCTCTTCGACAATGAATGAATAAGCAGAAATGTACATATAATGGAATTTTATTCAGCCATAAAAAGGAATGAAGTAGCAATACATGCCACAACATGGATGAACCTTGAAGACATCCTGCTAAGGGAAAGAAGCCAGATACAAAAGGCCACAAATCTTACATGATTCCATTCATATGAAATATCCAGAACAGGCAAATCTGTGAGACGGAAAGCAGATGTGTGCTTGCCAGGGGCTTGGGGAGAGGGAAGAATAAGGGCGTGACTGCCTAATGAGTCTGTTTGAGGTAATAAAAAAAGTTCTGGAACTAGATAGTGGTGGTGGTTGCACAACACTGTGAATGTACGTAATACCACTGAATTGTGAACTTTAAAATGGTGAAAATTATAAATCTCATGTTATGTGTTATTTTACCACTATAAAAAAGAAAGAAAAAAAACCCACTTCCCACGAGCGTGCCAGACGCGCAGTAGGTACTTTGGTAAAGACCAACTCAGTGTCTGGTGTTTTTGAAGAGAGGGGGCATCTGCTGTGAGGTCTCCGTTCTTAGGTGCAGGGAAAGAGCATGTTTTCCACCCTCATTGCTTCTACGGGATGCTGGAGAAACGTGCACAAGGCTCATAAGTCAGGCGGGTCCCCAGCACTTGGGCTCATGAGGATGATATGCCCAGGGGCTTGCTCTTGGGAGCTGTCTGGGCGGGGGAGGGGGTGCATGACTTTATGCAGAAAGCACAGGTCTGCTCAGTGTGACGTTGGGAAGGAAAATCATGCTCAATAACGGGTCTTCAGCAAATGCAGCTGAATAAACAAAAATGTGTACATGAAACAGCAGGGGAGCCACGAAGAGTGGCTTTTTTGGCGTGTCGGGAAGACATTTATGGTTGGGAACCTAGTGACCAAAAAGCAAGACTGCCTCAAGATGAGAAAAGCTGGGGAGGAGGTCATCTGCAGACGGAGCTTCGCCACGGCCGAGGGCAGTGAATCGAGCAGTTGAACCGTCGCGCTCTGCGTGGGCCTTGCAAGTCCGGAACAAGAACCTTATTGAGGATTTGTCAGACCCCGAGCAGACAACCCTGAACTTTAACAGAGCCAGGATGGAAAGCTCGCACAAGGGCCTACAGTTTCCAGAATGAACAACGCATTTATTTTTCCCTCCCTGCGCTGGAGGACGAGGAAGAGACCAAAATGAAAGCGTGGGGGACGGAGGGGAGGAGACGTGATGAGCATGTTCCAGAGCCGCAGTGCAATGGCCGCATTCCTGCCAGGGATGCCTGCCCCTTGAGCCCTGAGGGTTGAAAAATGTCACTGGGGTTGGCACAAACTGGGGCCTCGCCTTTGTTGATTGTTATTTCCCAGAGCCTGGAGCTGGACCCCAAGAGGGCGTGCATGTAGGAGAAGCACTGACGGCCTCGGTGTGCTTAGCACCTCGTTGGAGGCCCAAACCTACGGAGCTCGCGCCCAGCCCTGGGCACAGACACATGCCAAGGTGACCTCAAACAATTGGTTGTGGCAATAAAGGACCTCGGGAGGCAGAAGCCTGCAAGAGCGATGAGTGCCACAGGCCGTGACAGCTTTATGGAGAAGGGGACCTTGAACCATGATGTGGATCCAGAGAGAGAAGAGCAGTGACATCCTGGCCTTTTTGACACTGTCTTATTCCTGGCCCTGTGTTTCTTCAACCCAGGTGCTTCCCCTTCACCCAGCGCAGCCTAGAGGAAAAGGAGGACATTCACATTGTCCTCAGCAGAGAACACCCCGAGTACTGCTGCCCCCACCCACTTGCTGGTCCATCAGTTCCCCGATGGCAGGGACCATGGCTGGTTCAGCTCGGTATCCCCAGGACCAGGCATCTGATCGTGTTCTGCTTCTCAGCCACCCAGGCAGCTCCTCCCGGGGTCCCTACATCAGCAGGTTCTGTTGGCTCTACCTGCCATGTGTCTCCACTCGGCCCCTCCTCTCCACACCTCGCCCCACCTTGTGGGGTTTGAGAGTCAGGGAACAGAGGCCAGGACTCGGGTACCCCTCCCTGGCTCCCAGGAAATGACTGCAGCCAATGGATGGCAGATAGCAACTTTGAACTTGGACATACTTGGGTTCGAACCGCAGTGCCACTACTCGCTGGGGACGTGGCCAGATCAGATGCAATTCAGCTTCAGCAGCCCATTTCCATGGCTGTGCACCTGCAGGGTGAGAACTGGAGATGGTGGGTACAGCTGATGGCACAGGGCCCAGCTGCTATGACGAGGTCACACCCTCATCATTCTCGTCTGCTCTAACGTGGTCATCTGATTGGCCTCCCTGCCTCCCCTCCTGGCCCTCTTCTATCTGTTCTCCCCACTGTTTTCAGTTTATTCTGTCTCTGGCCTGCTTGAAGAAGAGTCATGCGTGGCCCTGCCCACTGCAGTGCCCAGAGGCCCTGCGGGATTAGTTGCCAGCCCCTGAACAAAGCAAACAAAGTCCTCACCGTCCGCCTCACCCCCACCCTGCAGTGCTGGCCTCAGAGCCCACTTCTCAACGTTCGGGCCCTTCTCCCACCCCTGTGCTCCCTGTGTCCCGGTGCACAGAGCCACTCGTGCTTGCCCGAACACACCATGTGCTTTCAGCGCTTGAGTCTTCTGAGCACCTCGCTCCTCTGCCTCCTCCTAGTGAGCTCCTATGCATTCCTCAATGGCCAGCTTATAAATTCCTCTCCCTGATAACCTCAGGGTTTGCCTCTCTTTTCTTGGTGCATTGCTGGTCCCTAAAGGGCTAAAGACCCCTCTGGGACTCCTTTGTCTCCCCAGAGCCAGCCACAGCGCTGTCCACCCTTTGGCTTGGGACACACTTCCTCACGTGAAGTGTAAACAAAGGCTGTGTTCCAGGAACCGGGCGGCTTTTGGGAATCGCTAAGGATGTAGAAGTGGAGAGATGCTTTCGGTTTTCATGCCTTTTCCTTTTGTTAGTTCCGAAGTAGCAGCAGAGCGCCAGCCTTGAGGACTCGGGAGGTCGGGAGAAAGGCAGCTGCAGACCCCAGTTGCCTCGTGAAGCCCTTTCGCTTTCCCTCGTCCGCTGCTGAGGTCAGGGGTCGGTTTTCCCCGCATTTATCTATTGTTTTCCCTCCTTGGACTTGAAGCTCACTTGCTCTTTAGCCGGTCTAGTTCCTGTGGCCGCCGACAGGAAGCTCATGATTAGCTTTTAAAAGCAAAACAAAAGACAAACTAAGGCCTTTCAGTTCGGGAACCGTATTTTATTCTTTTAAATCCTCTTGTGGGGCCGGCAGAGGTGGGCGCTGAATCAACGGCAGTAAATAGTGTTCGCAGGCAGACTGCCGGGGCCCACGTGTAGAAAGCTGGGGTACAGCCCCTCCTGACTGCATCTCAGGCGAGAGTTGTAGTTTTGCCGGCGTCCTTCTCCCTCCATTTCCTAGTTTGATTCAGTTCCCCACCCCACGCCCCGCCCCCTGTCCCCTGCCTCGGTGCCACCTGCAGTTCTGCTCCAGGTCGGCTCAGTTGTCCAGGCCCAGCAGCACCGCTCCTTAGCGGAGGGCAGGGGGACGCTGGCCCTTGGCGAGCCAGTCTGGTCATAGCAGAGCATGGGGGCCAAGGCTTCAGGCTCTAGCAGAGAAGTTCTGGGGCAGATGGCAGGAGCCCCCACCCATTCAGGCCACGAGGGCATCCTCTAGTGATGCCCGTGGGGACTGATCGGCCCTGATGTTTCTCTGAGTGAGCCTCTCACTTAGAGGCTCCTGCGGACCATCCTCTTTGGGTGACCACCAGACCACCTGGAAGAGCTTAGTCTCTGCCCTGCATCCGGTGTGCCCTGTGCCCTTCTCCCACCCTCTCTCCCCTCCAGGTATTACTACTTGCTCACTGTGAGGGTGGGTCTGACCAGCCATGCCAGGGAGACAACGGGGTGGACCTGGGGTGACACGTGAGTACAGACTTCCCCCAGACTTGCCCCCAGAATGACACAGGGGAAGAGCTGCCCATGCAGACAGGGAGCTTGCTCTGGTCTGGAACAGAGTGGTCACGAGGAAAGAGGAGCTGCCACAGGTTCCAGATGGTATGCAAGTTGCCAGGGTCCAAGTTTTAGAACAGCTAGTCATGTGGTACACTTGAGGAGTTGGTTTCACTTAGACCATTTGGGGGAAGGGTTGTTTAGGTTCCCAGTATTGTTACTGTATTACGGAAACCAGAAAAGTGGGCAGAGATCCTTTTTCCAAAGCCCATTTGTTCTAATGTTTTGGCTAGGTAGGACCTGCCAGCTACCTGGATTTTTAGTGGACTTCTCTTTAGTCCTGAACCAGGCTGGTCATTTATTTTTCTTATGAGCTGGCCATGGGGTTCTTCCACCTATAAAAGTAAGCAGATGGATTTGCTTTGCTTTCATTCATTAATTTACTCAGCACATATTTGTTGGACATTGTGTTGGACCCTGGAAATGTGAGCAAGACATGAGGCCTGTCCTTGGAGCTTGTAATAGCTGAATAGTAACATAGACAGCCACGACAGGGCGCAGCTGGAGCTGCGTGTTCATTTCTTACTGCTGCAGTAACAAACTACCAAATTTGGTGACTTAAAGCAACACAAATTCATTAACTTACAGCTCCAGAGATGAGAATCTTCAGGCTCTAAGAGAGAATCCATTTCCTTGCCTTTTCCAGATTTTAGAGGTCACCCGTGTGCCTTGGCTCATGGTCCTCCATCCTCAAAGCCAAGGTCGTTGTATCTTCTCTCTGACTCTTACTCTCGTGCCCCCCTCTTAGGAGGCTCCCCTGGACAATCCAGGATGATCTCCTTTATTCAATCACATCTGTGAAGTCCCTTTTGCCATGTGAAGTAGCATATTCACAGGCTCAGGGGATTAGGTCATGGACATCTCAGGGGGACCGCTGTTCAGCCCACCGCAGGGGCCAGTGCTGGTAACATGGGATTATCTGTTAAAGAAGCCTCACTGTCTTAGAGGACCAGAGAGGGCAGCCCAGGAGGAATGTTATCTAGACCAAGACCTGAGGGATGAGTAGGATTTAGCCAGGGGAAGAGAAGACTATGGTGTGTGAAGGCCGGACAAGGAGAGAGGTGTGCGGTGGCTGGGCTGTATAGCGTGACCGTGTGTGTGGGTGGGTGACGCTGGAGCAGTCTGCGGGGCTTTGGAGGCCAGATCCCCCTTCTGGGGGACGAGGAGCAGCTTTGAATCATGGGCAACTTGGGAAAAGAGTCATGTTTTAGAAAGCCATGCAGCCAAGCCAACATCATGCTTAGAATCATAGAATTTCAGAGCTGGAAGGAACTTGATAATGCATTTGACCTAAATGACCTGAGAAGGTTAAATAACAGATCCAAAGTCACCCGGAGAGAATAACCCCCAGCTGCAGGAGCAGAGCTCGACAGCCGGCCAGGCTCTCTGGAAGCTGTGTCTTCTTAGTTTTCCCACAAGAACCCTGTGAGGGCAGACATTGGCAATGGAGGCGATAGATACACTCAGAAAGTTGGGACAACCTGGCCACTGTCACTCCCCCAGCAAATGGGAGACTTGGGACTCCTGTGGAAGTTGTTCATCTCAAAGCCGAGGGCCTGTGCCTCACACCAGACCCTTCCTCTTGGGACCAGAGGGCGCACGGTGGGATACTGCGGGGTCCGGAGGCGTAGCCGAGCTGGGCCTTTGGAGAGAAGGCAGCCACTGTAAAGCTTTCTCCTGTTTTTGTCTCTAGCCCTGGAGCAGCTGCTGACGGAGCTGGATGACTTCCTCAAGATTCTCGACCAGGAGAACCTGAGCAGCACGGCCGTGGTGAAGAAAAGCTGCCTGGCCGAGCTCCTCCGGCTGTACACAAAGAGCAGCAGTAAGTGTGGGCCCGGGCTTGGGGAGGTCCCCTCAGAAGCATGGAGGTAGCTGTGTTAGTCAGCAAGGGCTGCCGTAACTACGCACCGTGGATTGGGTGGCTTCAACAAAGACTTTTATTTTCTTACACTCTGGAGGCTGGAAGTCCAAGATCAAGGTGTCAGCAAGTTTGGTTTTAGTTAAGGCCGCGCTGGCATCTCCCCGTGTCCTCACGTGGTCTTCCCTCTATGTAGGTCTGTGTCCTATTTTTTTTTTTGAGACAGGGTCTTTCTCTGTCACCCAGCCTGGAATACAGTGGCAGCATCATAGCTCACTACAGCCTCAAAGTCCTAGGCTCAAGCAATCCTCCTGCCTCAGCCTCCTGAGTAGCTGGGACTACAGGCCCACACCACCATGCCCAGCTAATTTTTCTATTTTTGGTAGAGAACGGGGTCTTGCTCTTTGTTCAGGCTGGTCTCAAACTCCTGGCCTCAAGCAATCCTCCTACCTTGGCCTCCCAAGTGCTGCGATTACAGGTGTTAGCTACTTCCTAGACCTAATCTCCTCTTCTTATAAGGACACTTGTCATATTGGGATCAGGACCCACCCTAATGACCTCATTTTAACTTAGTTACCTGTTTAAAGACACTATCTTCAAATACAGTTGTATTCTAAGATACTGGGGGCTAGGACATGAATTTGGTGAAGGACAAAATTCAGCCTATAACAGTGGTGCAAGGGTGTGATCTAACTTGAGTGGGAGCCCCAGAAATCTCTGAACACTCAACCCAACAGCCCGTGAGTGAGGTTTGAAATGAAGTATTTTCAAAGCACTCTTCCTTGCTGCTTGAAAGTGGAGAAGGGATAATAAACTGTTCTGATAGCTAAGGCTTAACTGAGCCCTTCCCACGTGTAGATGTATTAACTTATTTCACCTTCAAGACACCCTGATGATGTTGGTGCTGTTGTTTCTGGGGAAACTGAGGTCCAGGGAGTTTAAATAACTTGCCCAGTATTGTACAGCCCAAGGGAAAACAGGAAAACACAGTTTTAAGACTTGTATATCACAGAACCCCAAGTTTATAATTTTCCTATCTTTTTTATTGAGGTGAAGTTTACATATAATAAAGTACACATATCTTAAGGATTCAATCAGTGAGCTTTGATAATTGTATACCCCCATGCACCCGTATCCCCACCACCCAAACAAGACATAGAACATTTCTGTCACCCAGAAAGTTCTGTCTTGCCCCTTCCCACCCTCACCACAAGGTAACCATTGCTCTGTTCCCCCACCATAGATGGGCGTTGCCCGTCCTGGAGATTTGTACAAATGGAGCCATGTGATGCACACCGTGTCGGCTTCTTTTGCTCGGGAGATTTGTCCGTGCTGTTGGGCGTGTCAGTAGTCTGTTCTTTTTGTTGCTGAGTAGTATTCCTTCCATTCTGTGAATATACAATACGCTGTTCATCCATTCGCTTGTCGATAGACATTTGGGATGTTCACAGATTGGGCTCCTATGAGTAAGACGGCTGTGAACAGCCTTGTACAAGACTTGTGGAAATATGCTTTCATTTCTGACAAATTCAGATTTTTTTCCAAAAAGAAAACCATCTTGTGAAATCGTAACAGTTGACTTGATTTTTATGTCTCATGTTTGAGAATTGGAAGTGCCGTTTGGGGACAGTAAGGGACCGTACGGGGGCATCTAATCCATCTGGCTCTTGGCAGGAGCAGCCTGCATCCATCCGAGCCAGCCAAGGGCAGCCTGCGCCTGCTCCAGCCACCCGGAAACGTTTCCTCGCGTCCGACCTGAGCCTGCCAGGCTACACTTCAAGGCCTTTTCCCCTCCTTTGTTCCCCCAGAACGAGCTTCTGCTGTCTGAACAGCAGGGCGGTTGTAAAGCTGAGGCATGTTGCCGCGTGCCCATCTGCCTTCTCTTCTGGCGGAAACATCCTGCTCCTTAGCCTCTCATCAGAGTATTTTCCTCCAGTCCCTTCGTCGCCTTTGCAGCTCCCTAGGCCACTCCTGGTTCCCAGGCTCCTCAAGGCTTTGTAGGGAGCGTGTGCTGGCCGGCAGCACGTCCAAGCAGCCAAGGTGGGAACGGCGGGCGGCAGATCCCCATTGCAGGGCAGGAAAGTCAGAGAGGGATGATTCACCCACAGGAGGATTCACGGTGGAATCCTGTAAAAAGCACGCTCCCCGGACCATTCGGATGCGCTCCGACTTGCGAACTGGAAAACACCTCTTGGTGACAGGTCTGGCCCAGGGTTCTCCGTGCTAACCGCTCTGCCAGAGCCTCCTGCCTTGGGTCCCCTGTTTGGTTTAATGTGCTGTGCAGCTTCCTGTGGGGTGACTTTGTGCTGCCCTTGATGTGCACTTGTAAAGTCAGGCCGGCCCCACCCTTGGACTCTGCAGCGTGTAGGTGGCAGGAGGCTGCTGAGAGTTGGTCAGGAGTTCCCCAAAGTGAATCACCCCTATTGTGCCACCCAGATCGCTGAGAAAAATATACAGCCACGCTGAGGCCTGTGGCAACCACTTATATCCTCAGGGGTGACAGCCACTTATTAATAGCCACTGTTTGACAGGGAACTTTCTTTTGGGTCCTCTTTGTAGTCCTTAGACTGCAGAGTGGGTGTGACAGCAGCTGATGTTTATTGTGTCGCAGCACTGTGCTTGATGTATTAAATGCAGAAATTACATCATTTAGTCCTCATCCCAAATCTGCGAGGGAGTTGCGTTATTCCCACTTTACCAAAAAGAGAACCGAAGCTTGGAAAGTCACTTGCTCAAAGGCACACGGCTGGGAGTGGCAGAGCCAGGGCTGTGGCTGGGCAGGTGGACCTAGCCTCGCTTCCCCACGCCCTGTCGCACAGGATGAGTTGTTGTGTTGCACAGCACAGAATCCTGACACCCCCACCCTGAAATTAAAGCATTCATCTTTCTCTCGGCCTCCCAGGCTCGCCTCACTGTGTGTCTAACAAAAAATTAGCTCAGCCTGATGGGGCTTGTCGGTGGAGGCAGACTGATCATTTCAAGACTGTCTGTGGTCCGCATGGGTGGAGCTGTCGTGTGCTCCCACACGGTTTGGGCAGAGTGTGGATGTGCATGTATGCTTTTCACGTGGAGTTGTCCATTTGGGTTTTCTGGTCTTTGATTTTCTTAGTGTAACATGACTTTTCTACCTTTGTTTTTTTGTCTGGATGGGAAGGTCAAGGCCACTGAGGTCTGTTTATTGGGGGCTGCCTGTGGTCTGTTCATGCCCTCACCATCAAGAGTACCGTCCCATCCCCCCCCCCCCAGCTCCAGGGACGTTTCTGTGGCTGTCCCTGTGGTAGAAAGGGCTTCAAATGCTCCATCTATTGGACTGTTGCAAAGAGGTTCATGTCCCTCCTCTCTGCCCTACCCCAGTTCTCGGAGAAGCACCACCCTCTGGGGCGAGGGAACTGAGGGAATCGGACAGTGCTCCGAGCACTGCGAGCTCTCCTTTCCAACAACACCTGTGGCCATTTCTCACCTGCTCGTGCAACTCTCTGATCGTGTCTGTCTCCCCCAACGGACTGCTGGCTTCACAAAGGCAGAGACAAGGTCTGTTTTGTTCTCCGCTGTATCCCTAGCACCTAGCCCACTGCCCATGCTCAATGCACTTCTGAAAATGAATGAGTGAATGATGGAAAGTTCTCCAGCCTAAGGCAGCTGCCTCCCTTTCTAGGGTCAAGTTCACTGTGCTTTTCCCATAATTGCAGAAGGTCCTGGGAGCCTTTTACTTACCAACCTGGGTAGTCCTGGATTAGCAACCCTCTGTGAATCAAAACCAAATCAACCCCCGCCTGCAGAGTGCGCAAGGTGGGCTGATGTAGCCACAGGAGGTGGCCAGTGTGAGTTTTCTCTGTAATTTACAAATTGTCATCTTAGGGAGAAAACACCTGCTCGGAGCGTAACAGTTAAAACGATAATAATATCTTGCCTTTTTTTTTTTTTTTGTACAGGAGTGTGAACTTATTCAATGGTATGAAAAAAGGAATGAATGTAAAATGAACACTGAGCACTATTTATGTTTCCCCAGTTCCTTTTCTGATGCTTACCCATGTCATCTGAATATTTTTGTATAGTCGTGGTTTACCTCTGTTGTTTCTGCTTTACGTTATTTTTGCATTTAGAATGCATGCACACATTTCCATGTGTTGGCAGTTCATATGCCTTTTTTTTTCTTTTTGCTATTCTGCAGGCTTGATCTTTTAATTTAACTCTGAGTCTTGGATAACTTTGTAAACAGCAGACATAGAGCTACCTTGTTATTTTTCACGGTTGGGTAGTGTCTGCTGATGGAAGAACCTAATGTTCAACCAGCCCCCTATTGGTGGACATTTAAGTTGTATCCTTTAAAATAAAAACATATATATTTTAAAAACCCAAAAAAACTCACAATATTGCAGTGAATATCCTCAAATAAAATTTTGTGTATATGGAATTTATCTGTAGGATAAATTTCTGACAGTGGAAATGCTGGATCGGAGAATATGAACACATAAGATGAAATTATCCCCCAAAGTCACCTCCAAAATGATTGTGACAGTTTACATCTTTGGTCATCCATTTATTTGTTAAAGATGACGTGCTGTTGGTATGTTGATATGCCATGGTTTATTTTACCATTTTCCTATTGTTGAGCCTTTGAGTTATTTCCCATGTTTTAGGCTGTCATTTTTAACCTTTGTTAGTCATAAGTTACCTTACCTTTTGAAATCCCCTAACATTTGAGTCTTGTACTCTTGAGAACTTCAGAGTTAGGTCGAAACAGGCAGTATTTCATCGTGAATGTTTTCCATACTATGCAGATAGGCACACAGAGGCACAAGGGTTAGAGGTTTGGTCCAAAATTATGCCAATAATGGCAGAGCTTGGCTGAGAGCTGTGTCCCATGTCCCCCTGCAGGGCACTTTTCCCCTGCCACACGTGGAGAAGGTACTGACCTGGCCTCCTCTGTGTCTCAGCAGGTGGCAGTGTGCAAGGTATGGCAACTCCATCCAACTCCTTCCGGCCCTCTCCTCCCCTGCTGCAGTCCCTGGGATGAGGTGACCTTGCTGACTTGTCCTGGCAGGGCTGGGCGCTGAGATGATGGTCCTGGGGGCTGATGGCAGAGGGTCTGTCCAGCCCCCTCTTGTTGCTCTTGGTTCTCAGGGCTCCGCTTTTGAAAGCCTGTTGGCTGGAGCTTTTGCAGTCTTGTGGCTGTGGGACAGACTGACGTGGAACTGCTTCCTTCGCCAAGGGTTTGAATTGGGTCCCTTGGCGCGGCGCACAGTCTCCAACCACTGGAATCTATCAGCCACAAGTTTCTAGGAAATGCAAATTAAGGGCCACAACAGAAATTCAAGAGGATTTTGAAGAAGAGAAACACTAGGATGAGCTTCCTCTGAAGGCTTCTGGAGAAAGGGTTCTTGGGGGCTTAGGAACTGCACAAGAGTTAGGAGACTGGCTTGTCTCTGTCCAGACAGGCACTGGCAAGGGGGCTTAACCTGCACAGAAGCTATTTTAAAGGAGGGCGTGGGTTGTGCCACTGCAGTGTACAGTCTACAGGGTAGAGCCGGAGGCTGATGGCGCCCCAGTTCTGGTTCTTGTGTACTTACCCCTTCCATTTCAGAGCTCATATGAGACCCCTCCACCCTTCAACAATGGTACACTACCTGGAGGCCTGGGAGCTAAATGTGCAGGTCCTCAGTGTGACCTGTGTTATCTAGACAGCACTCTGATGAGCCCATTCAAGTAATTTAGACTAGAATGAGAATGACAGATAGGAAATATAATATCATTTAAATGAAATGCCAAGAAACCCAGAGACATCTCTACTTGGTGAAATATGAGGCAGATCTTTGAGGTATGGGTTCCTTTCAATTTAAGATTTGTATTCTTTAAGCTAATACCTTCCTATCCTCCTGTATCCTCCCCTGCCCTCCTACCCCCAGTGCGACTCCTTGCCAGCTGGAAACCTAGCAGTCAGCAGCTTGTCATTTCTTTTTTGGAAATCTGTCAACTCTCTCTATGATGGGCTGATTCAATCAACTAAAATGCTGTATAGGTTACTGGAACCCAAGCAGATGAAAACGTCTCCTAGGGGGAACTCGGTTTCTGTCTGGAGGCCCTTTCCTTTCAGGATGTCACACGAAGCCCTTGTCTTCCATCCTCCTACAGGTTCTGATGAGGAGTACATTTATATGAACAAAGTGACCGTCAACAAGCCGCAGAATGCTGAGTCTCAAGACAAAGGTATGGGCTGGGCCAGCTGATAGGATGGTGCCCCAGGAGGGGGACGGCACAAGGCTTGGTCCCTTCCCACCCCTCCCCCTCCCAGCCTGCACACAGACAGGCCCAGTGGAGTTATTTTTGGAAGCCACATTTTGGTTGGTGGTATTTTGGGTTGATGTATTTTGGGGATGTTTCAATGCACCACCTCCTCCTTGCCCATTGGATAAGGAATCTGGCCCTAAAACATCTTGGCTGTTCCCAGCATCATCCCAGGAACAGGAAGTCATAATTCAGATGTTCGAAGAAAGCAGCTGTGTGTGGTGCTGGTCCCACGGCTTTGTGTCTTTTGATCGAAGTCTGTTTTGGGGAGGAAGGGAGAGAAATGGTGGTGTCAGCAACTGCCTTAATAGTCAAAGATGATGTTCAGAGGTGCTCTCTTTGGCAGGATATTTTCTCTTCCATTGGAAGGATATATGGTGTCTTCCATGGTGCCCTACTATTCTGTCCTGCTCTGCTCTGCTTTTCCCTTAAACCCTCCAGCAGTGGGTGGGGCAGGACCCCAGGGAGGCCCAGAGGTTTGCAGAGCTGCCCAGTTGCGGAGGAGCAGGGAAAGACGCTCCATCTCCAAACTCCCAAGCCTGTGACTCACATGCACCACAAAGCACTCAATCCTGCTAAAGGCTTGTCTTCTAGACATCAGTCACCAAAGCTGATGGCTTTGTTGGCCAGACCTGCCTGAGCCTGCCCCGGGGTGACTGAAACATTCAGGCTCAGAAGAGCTTTTGGTGCTTTCTTTAAAAGTGCACAGAGGGTGGGTGCCCTAACTTCCTCAGTGTGGCTTCTCTACCTCTTGCACCTCCGCCAAGCCCAGGACTCAGCAGAACTCAGCCAGATGAGATTTGCCACTCTGCCCAGGGTCGTTTGCCTTCCGGGTAAACTGTGGGAGGGAAAAGCCATAATCACAGGGTCGGTGCTGAGAGTGGCTCAATATAGTGACCGCTGGGCAGTTCCTTTGCTCCCCAGAGCTCTGCGGCTAGACCATTTTTGACAGGGGGCGGGTGGGAGAGCAGGTGCGGAGCCAGCCAGAAACCCCAAGCCCCTGGCTGGGGCATGACTGGGCCCTATTCTTGGAGGCAAAACAAATTCAGCTCCAGGGACTGCCTGCCTGGGTAATTAACACCTGCTCAAATAGAACTCGCATTCCTGGGTGACAAGGCTCCGCTGTGAGGCTGGACACCCCTCACCAAAACCTCCTCTTCTGCCTGCAGCGCCCGAGGAGCAGGGCCCGCTGACCAACGGGGAGCCCGGCCAGCACGCCTCAGCGCCTCAGAAGAGCCTTCCAGACCTCCCACCACCCAAGATCGTAAGTGTCAGTCCAGGACCCCCGATTTCCCTCCTGTGGGCCCCTCGAACTCCCAGTTGTCCTCACAGGTGTCAGTCCATTGGGCATCTGGCATCTTGTGAGCACCTACTGTGTGCAGGGCCTGGGCCAAGGCACTTGGAGGGACAGAGCAAAAGTAAGCCTCCTGCGGGGGGTCTGCTCAGGGCCACAGTACCCTGGACACTGAGGGTGACAGGCCTGGGGAGATTTGACCAGTGCCTTTGTCGAGTGCCACCATGGGCCCCACGCTAGCCGGGCTCTTTCCCCAGCGCCCTGTGAGTGTGGCCATGGGCAGCTGCTGTCATTAGCTCAGGCCACGGTGACCTTTGAAGCATATCACGCTGTACTTCCTGCTTGAAACCCACCAATGAGTGTCATTAAACTTACTGTTCCTAAACACGGCCCCAGAGCCGACTGTCTGGCCCAGCTGCGGGTCCGGCCTCACCGCATGGGCTCCCCGCTGGCCTCCCTTCTGCTCCTGGATTGTGCCGCTCTGGTCGGTCGGCCCTCAGGGGCCTTGCACTTCCTGGGCCCCTGCCGCCACCTCGTCTCTCCGAAGTTCTTAGACTCTCCGGGACCTGGCTGAGGGAGGCCCCGCACCCCCTCCCCGCCAGGCCGCCGTCTGCCCACCACCCCGGTGCCTGCTCCCTGGCACTCGCCGCTGTGGAAACAGTCTGGTTTATTATTTGTGTCCTCCCCCAGATGTCAGCTCCTGAGGACAGGAATCACATCTCTTGTTTCCGACCTTGTGTCCAGTGTCTGCTCGCAGAGTGGGCCATACACAAATATTCATTTATCTGGATAGATGGGTGGAATTATGGAATCATACGGATCTGCATTCGGATCCCAGCCCTGCCAGGAACTACCTCTTTGACCTTGAGCAAGTTAGTGAAAGTCTCTAGCCCTTTGTTTCCTGATGTTTCCATAGAAGAAATGCTCACACCTGTCTCATCAGAGAGTCTCATTCCACGGGCCAAGGCTGTGCGCCACCTGGCACTGTGTGTGGCATCCTCTGCTCGTGTCCAAATTTGTATCTGAAGGGTGAAGAAGCCTAATGTCACACAACCTCAAAGTGGCAGAGTCAGAATTTGAAGCCAGGGTCTTTCCTCTGTAAGGCATGGCTGGGGAGGCATCCTAGGGAAGGCACAGGGCCCCAGTAGGAAGGATTTATATGGGTAGCAGGGGGCCTGGGCCAGAACCAGCACCAGCTGACTCCATGGTCACTGAGCTCCTGCCAAGTGACCCACCACCTAATCTGTGGGCTCATGTCACTGCTGAGGGGGTCCCAACCCCAGAGTAGCTCTGAACTGGCCCCTTCATTCACACCTTCCTGAGGGTGGCAGGGTTCCTCAGCTGCTCTCTCCTGTGGCCATGGCTGGGGACATGGACGCCACCGTGTTGGGCAGGTGGGCAGTTATAGAGTGCCTGGGACCGTGTCCCATTGCATGAGGTCCTTTGAGCTGCGTAACAGCTGGCCAGGACTCTTTGTCTCAGGCTGGGTGAGACCTGGTGGATGGATCTGGGTTTATGGGTGTCCCCTGTGATGCTGATGATGCTGGTGACTACCACACCCTGAACCTCTACCCATTCCAGGCAAGCAAACACGATCCTCCCCAGCCCCCATCAAGGGATGGGTATTTTTTCATATGAAGAAACAGGCTCAGAGATCCAAGGTCCCACAGCTGGGAGGTGGCAAGGCCAGGATTTGCGTGCAGGTTTGTTGCTTCCCAGTCCCCTGCTGCCTCCCTGACTGTGCTTGTGTCCGTGGCAGGGCAGTGGGGCACCCTGTGTCCTTCCAGCGCCAGGCTCCCTCGCTCTCAGCCCCATACTCGGGGTGGGGAGAGGCACGTCCCCTCTGCTGTCCCCTCCACTGCTGATGCCCTTAAGCACAGGTTTTCTGGTGTGGCCCAGGCATCGCTCGCTGGGTATTGGGGGCCGAAAGGTGGCTGTTGTGAGCCAGGGCTGGGACTGTCCTGTTCTGACCCAGGGTCCATTTGGCCTTTGCCAAGTGAAAGCGTCACTGTCTGCCATGCCAGGGGCAGCTGCCCGTGGGCCGACACCGGGTGGCTAGGGGCATTCAGCAGGCGCAGTCCCACTGGCACTGAGTACTGAGTGTCCTAGAGTAGATCTGTGGTTTACAAACTCGGTCTGGGACCTGGTGATGTTTTAAAATAATTGGGTCACAGTGGGTTCCAGCAGCCCCTGGGATTCTGGGCTGGTTTTCACTGCTCCTGAGCCAGTCGTCTGAACCGCTGCACCAAGGGTCTCCAAGCGAAGGCGGGGAAAAGGGAGGGGGGCACGTGGCTCCTTCTAGCACAGACTTCCTGGGCCGCAGTCTGTGACTGGGCTCGTATCCCTGTGTGAGAGAAACCTGGTGTGGAGCTGGGGAAATTGTCCCTTCCCAGGAATAGCAGGATCCCGGGGTGGCCTTGCAGCCCGTGGTAATTGTTCCTGGGACAGCCTCCAGGCCCCGGGGCGGTTTCCAGCCAAGCCGGCGAACTGTACAGTAAAGCCGGCCCCTCCCTGCTGGCACGCTTGGGAGCAGGACCGCAGGGTGCGACTGCAGCTCCCCTGGCCCGGTTCCTCCTGGTGCTGTGCGAGCCCCCTCCACCCCAGGGGCTCCAGATGTGGCGTGTGGAAGCCGGTGGTGTCAGCTGGGATGCTCCCCCTCCCTGCCCACGCGCATGCACACGTCTGCGCTCCCTCTGGCCTCCTCTCGGGTCAAGTCAGGCTGCCGCTGCTGTAACTCTCGGTGCAGGGCCCCCGGAGCAGCCGTGTCCGGGCGGAGCCCTGTCACTGGCTCTGAGGGAGGAAGAGGAGGACCAGGCAGCAGCAACTCCGCAGGGAAAAAGTGTGGTAGTTCAAACCCGGCCTGAGCCTGGAGTGACCTGTGACCTCTCTTCCTTAGCCAAACCCGTCCCTTCCTACCCTGACCCCAGAGCTTCCGAATGCCAGGGAGGCTCGTCCCCTGGAGTGCTGGGCCCCACCCCACCGCTGGCCCTGGGCTCACTGGAGGCCCGCCCAGGTCCTCGTCCCCCAGAGTGCTGGGCCGGGGCTACGCTTCTGCCTACTGCAAGCTCAGAGCCCGCCGCCCTCGAGCCCCGATTCTCTCCTCAGTTGCTCAGGTCCTTCCTCCAACTGCCACAGGCTCAGTGCAGAGCAGACCTGTCCCTCGATGGAAGGGGCAGCCAGGGGTCTGGAGCATCCTCGTGGGTGTGGACAGTGACTCAGGCAGCTGTGGCCTCTCCAGGCCTCTGTCTGCACGGCCAGGTGCGCGCTGCAGGAGAAACAGATGTTTGCTGGCCACCTCGTATGCTCTGGCTAGCACAGCCGTCCCCACCCCGCCCCACCTTTGAGCCCTGGACACGCATTGGCTCTGGCCTCAAGGGAGCTGCTCTGTGGGCAAAGCAGCTTATTCCCCAAAAGGACGTTGCCGTGGTCAGTCTGGGAGGCCGGGGCTGGCCTACCTACTAACCCCCACTGGGAGCCTTCTGCAGTGCACCATGGGGCAGGGTGCTCACGGCTACGGGGCCACCGGGGCCACCTCAGGTCATCTGGGCTACCCTTTATCTAACCTAAGTCAGGGCTTGGCCAAGTCTGATCCCCCACCTGCTTTGGTGAATAAAGCTTTATTGGAACACAGCCACGCTTATTTCGCTGTGGCTGCTTTTGTGCTACAGCAGTAGAGCTGATCAGCTGAGATAAGAGACCCCGAGTGGCCCACAAATCCCTAAAATATTTGCTATTTGGCCCTTTTCCAAAATATCTGCAGACCTCCTGAACATGACTTTCTTCCCTCATCCCTTCTGTGAACAGTCAGAAAGTTGTTTCAGGCCTCGAAGTCAAATCTCTTCTGCATCTTCACTGAACACACACAATCTCCACCATCGCAATGACGATAATTAAAACCATAGCCCTTTCTCCCTAACCCGAGAGATGAGGATCTCTCCTCTGACCTCTGATAATGGGTCATTGTCCTGTTATGTGTCTGTGTAACTATGTGACTCTCTTCTGAGTTGTTATGTGAGTCATTTCATCACTGACCTGCATCCAGGCCCATCTTTTCCTCTGTGTCCTGCAGAGCCGGTTGTCCTGTCCCCCTGCAGAGAGGCGGAGCTTGGTATGAGCCGGGCCAGGTCTCTACACACCCCAGAGTACACTGGTTCATCCTCCACCGAGTACACGAACACAGACCTTTTCACCCTTTGATGTTTTTGCATTTTATTTTTAGGTTAGTAAAAACTGATATTTATTGAGTATTTAACAGTGCTGAGCACAGTCTAATCCTTAGCCCTTTAGCCCCATGTGACAGACATGTCTCCTCTCTCTATTTTACACGGAGCCCAGAGTGGTCAAGCGAGTCGCCCAGAGTCACACAGCAAGGATGCGCCAGGGTCAGGATTGCTCACCTGTGCCCTACACCATCTCTCCGTATGGATCCATTTACAGATTTTGCAGTGTCAACCCAAAGGGGAAAAAACTGAGGCAAAATTAATATAAGTAGAGAGTTTATTTGGGCCGAGTTTGCCCTGAATATATGCTCTGATCAGCAGCAGTTGCAAGTGGGTTTTTAAAGGAAAAAGGAAGAGGCGTCCCTATGTTGTTTACCAATAATTTACATTAAAGTAACATAAGCTATTGATCGGCTAAACGTTGTTCTTTGTGCCACAGATTCCAGGAACCTGAAGATAACAGGTGAGGCCACTCACTAGTCAGGAACAAATTGCCTTTAAACAGTTGCCCTGGGGCATGGGGGGACGTGACTGAGGTCACACACCCCTATGGCTCTGGCCTGGGTAAATTTTGCATACTGCGCATAGCTCAGACTGCTCTCAGCTATTTTTCTTTCCTCAGCAGAGAGAGGCTTAGGAGTCGCTCAGGGAGTTCTGTCTGCTGCTCTACCCAAGAGGGGACAGGAGACCCCCAGTGACAGACTCTGTGGTGATGATGACCACGGGGAGCTCCTGCAGAAAGGCGCATTCCTCCCTTTGCTCTGTTCTAATTGCAAGAATCCTCACCCCGAGCCAGGTCTCAGGGGCAGATGGGACCCACCTCCTGGCAGAGAGAAGGGTCCCAGCACCACCTGATGGGACAGGACTTCTTGGAGGCTGGAGCTGGAGGCCCAGTCCGCTCAGGACACACAGGCCCGGGGACTCACTAGGGAGACCTTACTGCTGCTGAGACGAGAGGACACTTCGTCTCAAGGTTAAATCTGTGAAGACTGGGCAGGGCACAGGCCTGTAATGCCAGCGCTTTGGGAGGCTGAGGTGGGAGGATCACTTGAGGCCAGGAGTTCAAGACCAGCCTCGGCAACATGGTGAGACTCTACAGAAAAAAATAAAAATAAAAACATAAATCAAGAAGTCTGAAAACCTGGGTTTAAACCAAGTGACATTAACTCTAGGGTCTATGGAAATAGACCGTAGACTCCAAGCCACATGGGACTTGGCTCTTCAGGCCCTGGTGTTCTGTCCTGGGAGGAGCCAGAACAGACACTCTTGCAGCTCGTGCCAAGATGGGGGTTTCGGGATCCCTAGCCTGACCCCGCCTCTTCAAAAGGCAGGGCAGGAATCCCCAGGGCCCAGGGCTCTGTCTGAGCTCAGGGCCCTGCAAGGCGCTTCCATTGCTGCCTCCCCCATCTCCCTACCAGCCTCCCCACCTTAAAGCACCGGTGCTTTCCTTTGGGGCCTCCCTCTCACGGGGAGTGCCCAGCACAAGGACTTCTCAAAACCAGGAGCGGGAATGCGTTTCCGCTTCTGCCATTTCTGCTCTCGAGTCTGTGCCTGTTCCTGTGGCCCACTGCAGGGGTGTCACGATTCGGGACACTGGAGACCCACATTCACGGGTGCTACACGTTCGTGACCTGCCTGTCCTAATATTAATCCCACAATCTACCTCTTTTTTCTCCCCTGCTGTTCTTAAAGGGTAGTTTATTGAGGCACAGCTTCATAGTCTAGTGCTCATCATACAGGTGGAATAAGGACTTGTGTGTGTTCTTTAATCTACTCACATTGCACGTGCTCACGCCCACCCCACACAAGAAGGCCAGGGTCATCATTTAGACTCAGCTCAAAGATCCTGTCCTCCGACCATCCTTCCTTGGTCCTAAATGTTCCTCATATCCCCCTCTGGTTCTCAGAGAACTTGACCTTGTCTGTTACAGCATTACCGATCAGGAGCTGTTAAAAATTCCCCAGCTAGTGAAGTCTTCCTTGGGGAGGACTCCTGGAGTCTTGCTACATCCTTTGCAGGTCGAACACAGGAATGATCTGATATTTACTGAACAAGAGATTGGACTACATTATGGTAAAAGTTTGGGATTGAGAAACCCGGTTCTCTTTCTCCCTGTGCCATTGATTTTGTCTCTTTAGAAAGTATATTCTATTTTGATTTTGTCTTTTTAGAAAGTATATTCTATTTAAAAGCCGTAATAGCTACCACAGCAGCCTGACGCTCTCTGGACCTTAAGTGCATGATATGTCAGGCACATAAGGATATTCTGTGTGTGTGGGGGGGGGTTGAGCCTCATCTTGCAGAGGGGAAAGCTGAGCCTTAGCTAGGCGACACAGCGCGCCTGCAGCCCTTCCTCTGGCTGCAAACCAAACGCTATGGCCTGGACGACTGATGGGATTGGTGATGTTCCATGTTCTCCCTCCCAGCCTGCTGAGAGGCCAGCTGGGAGCTTTTTTTCTTATGGACTTCCCGCTCCTTCCACCCAGAGGGTTCATCCCAAGTTGCTCCCAGTGTATCATCTCTGAAAATATTTGTTTTATTTGTTCCTGCCACAGATTCCAGAGCGGAAACAGCTCACCATCCCGAAGATCGAGTCTCCGGAGGGTTACTATGAAGAGGCTGAGCCTTACGACACATCCCTCAACGGTACATCCCAGCGGCCAGGGCTTGGAGGGGGACTAGCTGCTCATCCTGAGCTGGAAGGCAGAGGTCAGTCTGGGCTGCTGTGACCAGACAGTGTGATCCAAATTGAGCACTGGCGGCAGAGCGTTCAGCCTTTAGTCTGAATGGGGAGCCGAGACCCACAGCCTGTCCACCCGTGAGCAGGTTCACTGTGCCTGAGGTTTTTTTGTGTTCCCACCTGCATGTTTCTGGATTCAGCGCAGAAAGGTGACAGAGGGGAGGTGTGTCGGCCAAGGGGCCCGAGGCCTTGGTGAGCAGTGGAGATGGCGGGCAGGCTCAGTGTCCACGTTCTTTACCCGGACTCACTGTGCTCCTGCTGTGTGTCAGGGACAGGAGCCCGGCCGTCACAGCCCTTAGATTCAGTGAGAGAAGACAGATGAATAGAATGTGTCAGCAGCGATAAGTGTCAGGATGGAGAGGGTGTTGCTTTGGACAGGGAAGGCCTCTCCGATAGCATGACCTTGAGCAGATGAACGAAGCAGGGAGCGGGTAGGGCGCACACGTGCAGGAAGGACTTTGCAGACAGAAGCACGTATATGCAAAGGCCCTGAGGCAGGAGAGCTCTGAGTATGTATAAAGAACAGCAGGAGCAGGTGGGGCAGGGGAGAGTGACAGGAGATAGGCATGAGATGGGGCCACAGGGAGGACTTTGGCTTTTCCCCGAATGGGACAGACTGCACGCCTCTGGAGGGTTCCTTAGCGACTGGCCTAACTCAGGTATTGAAAGGGTCACCCTGGACGCTGTGAACAGGCTGTGAAGGCAGGGCTCTCACCAAAATCCTCTGTCCTTGGCCAGTGGCTCTCAGTCTGAGGCAGTTGGACCAAAAGTGCTCTTAGTGTGGGGATGCCACCACCCAGGAAGGCGCCAAAGGTTCTGGAGGAGGTGGCTGTGACCCCAGTCTCCAGGGCAGCTGGACCCTGGTCCTCCCCTCTGACCTCCTCCATCTCTTTCCTTCCTTCCGAGGTAAAAGGGCTTTGAAAGTGAAAAGCAATTTGCAAGTTAAAAGCTGAGGACATGGGAGTGGGTGGATGGGAATGAACTTGGCAGAAGGGGGACGTCGTTGGTTCCATAAAGACCAGGACCAGGGATGAGATGGGACCAGGTAGGTGGAGGACCTGGATTCTTCTCTCCTTCCTCCTTCACGCTTCCTGACTGCCTCTGGGCGTGTGGGAGGTAAGGCCTGCTCAGACTGAGGCTATTCTATTCTAAGAGGCTGGCTTTGTGAGCAGACATCACTTGGCACTGACCCACTGAGCCTGTGAGGTGTCATGGAGTCACAGGTCGGGGCTGTGATTTCAGACCAAAGCCGAGGGTGCGGTGCTGCTGTCTGGGTGCGCGTCGAAGTGGAAATGGTGACTCATGCGGTGAGCACCTCCGTGTGTCTTAAGCCTGTGTCTCTCTCTCGGGTGTGGCCCGGGCCAGCAGAGGCCTGCCTCCCAGACGCACCCGGGCCCGTGTGTGGGGCAGACGCTCCACCTCGACACAAACAAGTGGTCAGAAAGACCCGGCTTCCTGCTGTTTGTCTCTGGACCGTTGAGTTCATATTGGTTGTGGCCAGGACTAGGAGGTCATTCCCAGGACAGCTTGAACTCACCGTGTGGAGAGGGTCAGGCTGGCTCCGAGGTGGAGGAAACCCAGCTGTGGGCGAGAGATGGCCCTGCCTTGTCCTGCCAGGCCAAGGCCTGGGGGTGACTTGGGGAGAAGTGGTCACACTTAGCACAGAGATGGGACTTCGCCTGTGTTGCAAGCCAGCCTGGCCTCAGTTCCTGCCTGTTGTCCCCCATACCTGTTTGAGCAACGTGACATGCAGGTTGCAGCAGGAGGGGTGAGCCTTGCCCCCCCACACACACACACCTTGCTCTAGCTGGTTGGCCAACGGTGATTTTGCTGACATCCTGCAAAAGGCCAGTTGCTTGGATTCCTGTCCTGCTTTGTCAGCCGTGTCCCCACACCACTCCACTGGGTCAGGGTCCCCTAGTCCAAGCAAATGTTCAGCAAGTGTCCTGATGGCCTGTGCTGGAGATATTGGGGTCTGTCCTACTTGCCCGAGATGTCAGATACTTCATTGATGGTGTCTCGTGCTCGGGTAACAAATAACCCCCTGGTTTCAGTTGATAGTAACGCAATAAAAATCTGTTTCTCACTCATGGAGCAGTATGCTGTGGGCATTACTTGTCCTCAGGTACTTTGGGTACCCAGGCTCCTTCCATGCCTGGCTCGGCCACCTCTAGGGCCACAGAACCCTCTGCAAAGAGAGCGAGCAGAGAACCCCTATCTGCTTCTTAAAAGCACCAGCCAGAGTGACCACATCACTCCTGCCCACATTCCATTGGTGATGAGTAGTCACGTCACCTCTGGATGTGAAGGGGAAATGGACTGGGAAATGGTGTCCTCAGCTGGGCTGTGGCCTCTCCTGGCAAGCCCGCACCTCCAAGGCAAGCACTGACCTCTGGTAGGCAGGCAGCCGTGTCACCCATCTGGGTCCCTCTTTCTGCGGGTCTGCACTTGGGTGTGTCCCTCTCTTCATCTTGCCTCTCTCCTCTCGCCTCTGTGCCTCTGGATATCGTGCAGGTCATTCTGGCGGATTTCCCCCCACTGGAGTCCCCAGATGGGTGCAGGTGCCCGAAGGAGTCATTTACGCCACAATCACGTTGGGTACTGCTTGTCCCCAGAGCTGGAATGTCAGTGATTCCTTGCCTGCCGCCTGGCTCTAAGATGGGTGCATGCCCCAAGGGTGGCCATGGCCCTCTCCCCGTCCCTGTGCATGAGTCCTGCATGTGCACGCCTGTGTGCCGTCCTTCCAGGGGAGTGACTTCCTTTGCCTTCCACAGACCCTTGCCTGTGGCATCAGAACACGTGGCCGAAAGACCCAGAGTGTGCATGGTCATTCTGCCCTCGGGTCGTGAGGACTTCCCGCAGGACATGGTGGGGTGCAGTTCACCTGGGGATGGCTAACCTGGGTGGAATTATCTGAGCATCCTGCCTTGCACTCCTGCACCCCCTGGCAGCCAAGGACCTGTTTTAAGAATAGCCTATATTTATGGTGTGCTGTGAGCCTCCTCAGGGATGAATAAAATTGCTAGTACATTTGCCTAAATTTCCTCCATGCTACTCCAGCATCACGATTTGCTGTTCGTAATTAGCTCCCTGATGCCCCCGTGGAGGAGGGTGGGCAGGTGTTAGAATCCTCCGTGAAACATTCAGCAACCCCAAAAGCACAAAACAGTGGGAATTTACCCAAATCATTCACACTAAACTCTGCAGCCTCCCTCTATTAATTTTTGTTACCAAAAGAAGAATCCCAATGACATTTACTTATTACACAGATAATACAATATTGACAATGAGAAAAAATTTTTAAAAATGACCCTGATCCTACCACCCCATGAAATCAACTATCTTACCATAAGCTCTCTGTCGCCTTACAGCGCTGATCTGTTGCATACATAATTCTAATCGTGCTTTCTCCTCTTTATCATCGTATCTTAGGGAATTTATCAAGCTGCAGACTAGTTTTCTAGTTTTAATTGACTGCATGGTATGTTCCTAACTGGATGAAATCATACTTTACCTACCCAGTCCCCTTCTGCTAACCATTAAGTAGCAATTGAATGAATATCTTAACGCTTGTAACATTTCTCCCTCCTCTTTTCTAAAAACTAGTTTCCTAGGATAAATGCCCAGGCCTGGTATTATTGGGTCAAAGAATATGGGTATTTTTATGGCTCTTGAAACAACAGGCTGCTTTCTGAGAGGCTTGTGCTAATTTACGTTGCCACCCGCAATAAGAAAGTTCAGGGCTCCTCACTGGGTAGGACTGCTATTTTCAATCTTTGTGTATTTAATAAGTATAAAATTATGAATTCTGCAACTATTTTTTATTAAGCCATAAAGAGGAGTACTACCACACTGCTTTTAAAGAAAACTGATATTAAAATATTTAAAGTGTTGTTTTTAGAAATATTAAAACAAAATAAAACACATTTTCATTGGCAGCATAGCTAGAATAACTTGTAGGGGCCTCGTTCTGATGTCCTATGTTTGAATTCAAATGTGGTTCAGCTTCCTTAGTATGCAGGAACCCAACTGTGCAGCTAGAGGGGGCCTCTAGAGTCTTCTAAGAAGTCTAAGGGGCCCATAGGCTGACCCTCTTCTGAAGGTGTCATGGGGATTAAGAGGAGTGTCATTTGGCCTGACTTGAGGGGGCAGAACAGGTCTGCTATGTAGAAGTCACAGGGAAATGGATGTTGGGCCCATCTTCTCTCAGGGCTGCCCAGGAATGGAAGGGCATGTCAGTGAGCAGGAGGTAGTGAGCTCCCCGTCCATGGGGAATTTGGGCAGAGCATCAAGGTTACAACAGACAGGGTTCCTGGGCTGAGCAAGGCTTGGACTGAGATCCTGAGGTTCCCTTTACTCCATGCTCAGCTTTTCAGGGATAGATGAATAGACAGACAGATTTTCTTCACATAGTGTTCGTTGGCCTTGAATAGAGCAGTGGGCCGGGGGACAGAACAACTCCTGCAGGGTGGCCGAGCAGGAACGAGGCAGTGAGGCAGGTGGGGTATGCATCTGATTTGTGCCCTGACAAGTTCTGGGGATTCCTTCAAAACAACAGAAACACGAGGTTGGCTCGTTGCCCAGGGGTAGAGGAAGGGTGTAAGTTAGCAACAGGTAGAAGGAGCTAAGTTTGTGCCAGGAGGTGTTCAGCGCGGCAGAGAAGAGAGTCTTTTGGGGATTCTCAAAAGGGCTATGACCAGGAGAGAGAGGGTATTTGAAGGGGTGGGAAGGTGGCCCCTTCCCAGAAAGCATTTCCTGGTGTGGTTTATTTGCCTTTTACTTCTGAGGCGCCAAAGTCCCTTCCCTGCACCGGACCCAGCCAGGTGTGTGGCTATCAGAGGCTGCCACGTGCACAGCTCAGAGGTGGCTCAGATGGCCCTCCTGGACCCTTAGAAGGACAGAGTGCCAGGCATGGAAGAATCCAGAATCATCCCCACTCCACCTGCTGTCTCCTTCCCTTGAGGACACAGGGGTCCTGCCTGGGGGAATGGCCTTCTCGGGGACAAACAGTCATCTGTAGGGCAGTGGTGTCTTCCCTGGGGTTCCCATGGCATCTGAGATGACAGGATTTGAGGAGGGCATGGCAGAGACTTCTGGTTTTGAGTCATTTGTGTCTGTGGCTAGAGGCTGCATCCCAGAAGCTTGGCTGAGGGGGTTCGGGACAGGGCAGTCAGCCCTGGCCTGTGGCTGGTGGCCACCGGGCGGGTCTGCGGGCGGGGATTGTGGCCGGGGTCACTGCTGCTCCTGCCTGCTGCCCGCTGCCCTGCCCGGCCACGCTGGCCCAGGACCGTGCCCTGCCTGGCGGGCGCTGACTGGGCCCATCTTCCTTGCAGAGGACGGAGAGGCCGTGAGCAGCTCCTACGAGTCCTACGACGAGGAGGACAGCGGCAAGGGCAGGTCGGCCCCCCACCAGTGGCCCTCACCGGAGGCCAGCATCGAGCTGATGCGCGATGCCCGCATCTGTGCCTTCCTGTGGCGCAAGAAGTGGCTGGGGCAGTGGGCCAAGCAGCTCTGTGTCATCAGGGACACCCGACTGCTGGTCAGTCCTCCCGCATCATGTCCCTCACCTCTCTCCTGGGGGGGTGGGGAGGGGAGACAGGGTGGTGCCAGGGGGTTCCAGCCTGCTCACGTCGAGTTTTAACCTGTCCCTGACCTGAAGTGTGTGCAGGACTCTGCGCGTGGATGGGTGGGCTTTTGTGAACTAGAAAGGTCTAGTGGTTTTCATCAGACTCTCCAAGGGGGCTGTGATTGCCCCCGCCTCCCTCCCCATCCTCCCTTTTCTGAGAGAGACGCATCTTCTGTCCCCTGGTCCTTTCTCACAGCCCGACCACTGGATCCCCTTTGGGCTCCCCCAGCCCAGGCCCCCAGCCCCAATTCTGGCTGCCGCTGTCATCTCTGCAGCACGATGAGCATAGATACCTTCTCAGAAGTGACAATATTTTGAATTACTGACTATAAGGCAAGATCGTTAAAGGAATCAGAAGATACGACTCTGGCGACAGCCCTGACTCCTGCTATTTTAAGTTAAAATTCCCAGTTTTATGTCCTGACTTGAAGTGCCATGGCATTGTTATAAACACCCTTTCTCCATGGTCACAAGGGGCTCTGCTCTGCGCAAATGTCATTTCAGGTAATCCTGTTCAGTGACCCTGTAAGGATCCCATCTTACAAATGGGGCACCAAGGGCAAAGTCTTGTCTCCGACAGGGGAAGAACGTCCCTTCCTTTCTTTCGTCTTCCTGACCATAAGTTAGTCTGTGTGCCCCGGGGATCCTTTACTGGGGAAGCCAAGAAGAGATGCAGAGAGGGGAGAAACGGAGAACGTGCGTTCCACCCCGGCCACGTGAAAGCTGTCCACCAGGGACAGATGTTAGGAGCCCATCGGGCCTGGAGCACGTGAGAGCCATTTGCATAGCAGAGTCCCAGAGTGTCCCTGGTGGAGGCCGGCGAGGAGGCGGCTTGAAGGAGAGGGGGACGATCTGGCGATGAGAACGAAGGCTGCTCACATTTGAGGCTAAGCCTCGGGGCCTGCTTCGGGTGTCCAGCCTGCTCGTGTTGCGGGGGAAAGCCAGGCTCTCGGTGGGTCCCACAGTGTCCAGGTGTCCTTTCCAGGACCCGCCTCGGCCTGGCATGCCTGGCACAGTGGCGGCATCTGTTCGCCTTTCTTCCAGTGCTACAAATCCTCCAAGGACCACAGCCCGCAGCTGGACGTGAACTTGCTGGGCAGCAGCGTCATTCGCAAGGAGAAGCAAGTGCGGAAGAAGGAGCACAAGCTGAAGATCACACCGATGAACGCCGACGTGATCGTGCTGGGCCTGCAGAGCCGCGACCAGGCTGAGCAGTGGCTCAGGGTGAGGGGACGCCAGGCCGCTCAGAGGGGCTCCTGGAATTGTGGCTGCCACTTTTCCAAAGGGATGGATGATGTGGTCAAGGGCAGAGGGTCAGTGATCCTTCAGGTTCCCAGGGCTTCCTGCGTCCTGCGTGGGAGTGATCCGTCGTGGAAATGGGCTGCAGCCTCTGCTGCGGGGTCTGACGCCTTCGCAGCAGCCTGGACTTAGCTGTAGCTGAAACCCATTTACTTTGTCACCTCTAGTGGCACCACCAGCCTCCTTATTAAGGAGGAATAGATATCACTGCCTGTGGTTACGCGTTTACCACGGACCAAGGGCTTTTAGCAAACTTAATCCCCCTGACCACGCTGGGGTAGCTGGGCAATGTTAGTGTCCCTATTTTACAGGAGTGGAGACTGAGGCTCAGAGGGTGGAGGTGACCGATCCGTAATGAACGTGCCTGCCCTGTGCTGGGCACTTTACACGAGTCCTCACAGCTACCCTGTGGTGCAGGTGTCCCAGCTTATGGATGTGGTGACTGGCAAGTGAGTGGCAGCTCTGACCGCAGTGCTGTGCTGTCCCCACCACCAGTGCCCGTGCTCGGTTCTGTGCACGGTCACCCACAGTGCGGTGATGGTGGGGGGCCTGCCTGCCCCACGTTAAAGATGAGCCTCACAGATCTCCATGGAGGGGTTCCTGAGAGAGCTAACAAGCTCTGAAAGACCAAGCCTGGGCAGTTAAGAGCCGGGGCTCTGGGTTCAAATCTTGGCTTCACCACTTTTTAGATAAATGATTTGGGATTTGTTCCTTTAATGTGGACAAAGTGCTTAGTGCTGTGCCTAGTATATACTGAATGCTCCGTGAAACTTGGATAGTACAGATGAGACCACTGCGGCCCAGAGAGAATGAGCGGCTTGTCCTGGGCTGCAGAGCTGACTAGGGTCCAGGGCTCTGGGCTGTTGGTTTGGTTTTTAATTCTCTTCTCTTGCTTCAGTCTTCGGTCTCTCTGCCAGCCCTCCCCGTCCTCGCCCACTGTGCACACATTTGCATGTCTGTGTACATATGCACGTGCATGCACACACTTGCATACATACATGAACACGCAACACACACCCACCTCTCGCGCTCTGTTCCCAGCGCTTTTCCTCTGACTGCTCAGACCCACCTGTCTTTCCCCTGACCCCCCAGCCTCCCTCCCCAAACTCTCAGCACCCTCTTCCCAAGCCCCCGAGCTCCCATAGCCTCTGCTGGTGGTTTCACAGGCAAGACCACTCTCAGAGGGACAGCCTCTCTGTCCAGCCTTCACAGAGAGACCCTTTTCCGCCCAGTCAGAGGAGCGCAGGGGTGGCCTCGGCTGAAAGCGCCTGCTCTGAGCAGCTGCCGCTCTTGCAGTCTGCCGGGGCTGGCCGGCCTGCTCGGTAGGCTCCCCACCTGGCTGCGTGGGGTTTGTCAAACCTACCTGCCTGCCTTAGCCTCTGTGTCCCAATTCTGCATAGTGCTGCACCTGTGCCCAGAGGGAGACAGGTATGATAGTAACTGACAGATGCTGACTGTCGGGCAAGGGTCCCAGGAAAGGAAGGCACAGGCAGGTCTTTTCCAGGGAAGCAGAAACCCCCACACCTTTGAGCCTGCACTCCTGGCTCCGTGGGGCTTCCCCTGGACAGGGACATCCCTGCATTTAGGCTCAAGCTAATAGGGACAGTGACAAATGTGCCTGCCCTGTGCTGGGCACTTTACACGCGTCCTCACAGCTGCCCTGTGGCGTAGACGTCGTCCCAGCTTACAGATGCAGTGACTGAGGCGTAGGCCTGTGGCCATACCACTGATGTGCTGACTCCAGCGTCTGTGCCCTCCCTGTGACACGATGTCCCATATTCAGAGTGGACCATGGCCCTGACCTAGAGTCAGTCAAAGAAGAGAGAAATGCCTTCAGTTTCCCCTTCCCCTTCCCCTTAGCATTTCTTCCTCTGTTCTTTGGCTCTTGTGACATTAAACCCATTTCCACAGACTGCTCTAGGCAGAGACTGAAAAAGGAGGCTCTCTGATGTTACTCTTGTTAGTTCTGCACCTCTATGGGGCTTCTGGCGAGGCGTGTGTCTGTGCGTGCCCTGGGAATTCCCACCCGGGGGCCGGTTAACAGGCTCCCTCCTGGAGGAGCGCGGGTGGAGGGTGGCAGGCAGGTCTGGGAGCCAGCCGTCCGTTCCTGGCCGGCTGCAGGCTCCCCAAGCAGCATGGAGACTCTGCAGAGGGTCACACAGCCCCTGAAAAGCCAGGGGACCATCCACAAGTGAGGTTGTTCATCACACCCACAAGAGAGCAGCACCCCTGCCCGGAATGGTGGCAGGAAGGGGGCCTGCGGAGCCGAGGGTGGGCTGCTCTGGTCATCTTTGGCCTTTGCTGAAAATACCCCCCTTCGCCCGCCCCAGACCCACAGGGGCCTGCAGAAAGGGGCCTAAGCAACAAGTCCTCCCCATGGCAAGCCTGTCCCCAGCTGCATCCAGGCCACACACAGGCCAGGGGCTGAAGTGGGGGTGGGTTTCTGTTCCTTGGAAATAGAACATCCTCTCTTCCACCTCTGCCCACCCTTCCCTGACCCAGAAGGGCTCCGGCTTCGGTCTGGCTCGCAGTGCAGGCCAGAGGGCCTCACGGGGACCTTGGCCTCTGCTCACGGCTGTCCTCCCGCTCAGGTCATCCAGGAGGTGAGCGGCCTGCCGTCCGAAGGAGCGGCGGAGGGAAACCAGTACACCCCTGATGCCCAGCGCCTTAGCTGTCAGAAAGTAAGCTCTGATCCTGCGGGGGGGTGGACGACAACGATCCACTTCCATGTTTTCTCCGTAAAAATTAGAAGTGTAAAATTGGGAGCTTTGTTTTTGCATCTCAGCCCAATTAATGAGAAACATACAATGCTTGGATAAGCGCAGTAACTTTAGCTTGGCAGGAAAACAGATGAAACTGATACAGACCTAAAATATTTTCTTGCTGGAGGGAGAAGCTTTATTGAAACAAAATCACCTTTGGCTGCGTTCTCGGGCGGGGAGATTTATTTCATGAGGCTCTTCCTTCCCCTCCCCCGTAGGGCCTCCGGGTGGGGGGGGGCAACTGTCTCAGTGCTGACCCCAACCAAAGGGCTCTAGTGCTCATCTGCATGGAACTTTGGGAGAGCTTTGACCTCAAGGGTCAAGGTCAAGGAAGTTGGGCTGGGTGCTGGCCAAGGGGAGGACTGTCATCTGTCCTGTCCTGTCCTTGAGGACTGTCAAGGGGTCACATGCCATGTCCCTGAGGATCTGCAGATAAGTACCCTGAAGCCTGGGTGTGCCAGAGCAGCCAGAGAGTCTCATCTGGAGGTCCCCACCCCTGGCAGGGAAGAAAGCAAGAGGGACGCAGAGGGCTTGAGCCAGGGAGGAGGCCATTTGTTCTCCAGGAGGGCATGGACCGTCCCATGTGGAGAAATAGCCACAGCCCTTCAAGAGGGACTTAAGAAGAGCTGATGTTTTCATGGTCTCATTCATTCCTTGGCCACTGACAAGAATAGAAAAGTTGGAGTGAATTTGGGTTTTCTTCTCTTTGGGGTGTGAAACAAGTTACCCCGAAAGACTCAGCATGCAGTGCCTCCCTGGCTAGGTACCACCACCCCTAGACCCTGTCTGAGGCTGGTCCTGTTGCTTGGGAGCTGGTCAGCTCATTTTCTAGAGGTCTGGAGTAGGTGCCTCTCCAGAAGAGGCTTGATTGGAATATCGCGAATGCTGCACACCCTAGCAGCAGCAGCCATGCTTTCCTAGGGATTAGCTCTAGTCTCCAAGACCGCTGTGAATGCACACGGGGACATCATCCCTGTGTGACACACATACAGAGTGGGGCTCAGAGGGGCTCAGTGAACTCGGACACTGGCTGCAGAACGGCGGGGGTGCAGACCCCCACCTCTTCTCTGAAGCCGAATGCGTGGCTAGTACAGCCAGCTCTCAAAGACTTGCTCGCCTCCGGGATGGGTGGTTCCTGCTTGACAGTCAACTTCATTAGGGATGCAAGTGCTAGTGCCACCCCTGGCTGCCTGCCTGCCCCTCCCACTGACTGCGGGCCGCAGGCACATCAGGTAGAGCAGCCTTTGAAGAGCTTGTGAAGAAGGAAGGAGGGGAGGGTGGGGGCAGGGGCTCCATAGAGCCCCAGAGGGAAGCTGGGCCAATGTCCTACCTGCTGTTTGGGTGGCTCCTGGGGGTTTGGTCAGGGACCTCTGGGCTATACCCAAGAGCCATCTGCTATTTCCCCTAAACTTGTAGTGCCTGTGGTAACTCTTCCCAGCCAGCAAGCCCCATCCATCTCTCTCTCTCGCCCACAGGCAGATATAGCTGAGAAGTACCTGTCAGCCTCAGAGTACGGGAGCTCCATGGACGGCCACCCGGAGGTCCCAGAAACCAAAGATGGTAACCGCGCTATGGCTCCCCTTGTCACAGTCGGGAGGGAGGTGGCGTTCCCGGTGAGAGACTTGGCTGTCTGACCCAACCCTGATGGGTTTGAGCAGCTGATTCTAACTCGGCCTCCAGTGAATAAGCTACTTGGAAATAACGACAGCCGATACATCCAGGGAAAAGGGAGAGAGGGCAAAATCAAAGTGAAGTTTCATGAAATTCTGGGCATAGGATATTCTCCCATCTCTTCTTCTTTGCTAATCCTATTTCAAATCCTTTTGAGCCAATACAGTTAGTAAAGAGTCTCTGTGGTTACGTATTCTGTAAGAAGTCTGTGTACTCCTCTTGAGTGTGTGGCTTTAGAGACACCTGACTCTGGCCTGAGAACCCTGGTTTGGGGAGCAGACGTGTGTGCGCACACATATGCATGTGTGTGTGTAGTGGGGAGGAAGGGGTGGATGTCACGGGGGTGGGTTTGCTATTTTTTCCATCTCTCTTGGGCATGTGGGTGGACATGTCCAATGCCAGCTCTTTTTCTCTCATCTCGACAGTCAAAAAGAAATGTTCCGCTGGCCTCAAACTGAGCAACCTAATGAACCTGGGGAGGAAGAAGTCCACCTCGCTCGAGCCTGCAGAGAGGTCCCTGGAGACGTCCAGTAAGAATCTCAGCCACTCCCGGGGCCAGAGGGCTTGTTCACTGGGCTGGAGCCTGTCTCCAGGGAGGCGGGCTCGGGCCGCACAGGCAGAGCGTTTTGGGTCTTGCTTTAAACACCCCTAGGACTGAGAGCACGGAGCCCTCAGGTTCCTATGTGATTTCAGTGCGGGTAGTTCTTTACGCCTAACCAGGCTCTCTCTCTCGCTGCAACACTGGGTCCTTTGTGGAAGTGGAGGGTAACTCACTGGTGTCCTCCTAGTGTTCTTTAAAAAATGACGTTCACTCGATCTGTGTTTATGGAGTTCGGCGGGCAGAGTGTTAGGAAAAGGGGACCGAACCGAGGGCAGGCACAGCACTGAGATCTCACAGCCCAAGGGAGATGACGGCTTTATACCTGTGAGTGCTCACTGCGCCTGAGACTCAGGGACAGAAAGAACCTTTCCTGCTGTGTGGTCAGAGGTGGCTTCCTGGACCTGAGTCTTGAAGGCTGGGTGGGAGCTGAACGGGCTGGGATGGTGCCTGAGGGTGGGAGAATGACCTATAAAGGGGACAAGAAGCCCATGTTGCGGCACGGGCGGGGGGGTGTGTGGGTGCTGGTGACCTCTTAGAGGTCATCGCTATGCCCTCGCTCATACTCGGGGAAACAGGCCAGGAGAGGAGATAGGCCTTCCCTGGGAAATGTCCTGGGGTGAGGGGCTCATTGCTGTCACCTCCACCCCCTAGAGCCTAAAGGCCATCACTGGCCACCTTCAGTCTTTTTCTTTTTGCTCATGGAGCCCACGTCCCATCCCTGGGCTCTTTTCCTAAGTCCCAGCTAAATTCTCTTGTTCTCTGAGGCTGCCAGGGTGGCTGGGGTGGGATGGGCAGGCAGCAGAAAGGCCTGACCTTTGGAGCCTCTTGCTTCTCTGGTCAGGGCACTGGGTGGTGGGTGGCTCTGCTGGCCCCTGCAGCCTCGGAGGACAGGACATTTGGCACAGAAGTCTGGTCCCAGTGAGTCACTGTCGTGGAGACGTGGCTGGGTTATGGCTGGAAGTCTGCTCAGCAGCTCAGAATGCTCCCATCCTCTGGGCTGGGGGAAGGGCAAGAGAGAACAGTGGCTCTCCTTCCCAGGACTTGGGGTGCTCACGATCTGAGCTCCCACCTCTCTGGACCCAAAGCTTTCCTTGGTCCAGAGGAGTGTGATGGGCATGTATGGCATCTGCCCACATGGGCCAGAGTTCCTATGTCCTGGTCGGTCTCTAATTCTTCTGCTTTGCACCTGTGATGTGATGTTAATGTGGCTGGGAGATATTCCTGATCCCCACTGTGTGTCCAGCTGGGCGGGGCAGGAAGGTGGCAGTGCACTTTCACGTTGTGTAACCAGTCCTCTGGGAAGGCAAGCAGTGTAGAGAGGGGGCAGTCCACACAGGGTGTGCAGAGGGGCCCGAAGCCTGGATTTTACTCGTCTTTGTAGCCCAGGGACAATGTTGTGCTGGTGTGAGGTGTCAGCTCAGTAAGTGTTCCTCCAACGGGGCGGGGAGGCTTGTCTTCTCCCTGGGAAGCTGAACTGCACACATGCAACCATTTGAGAACAACAAAGGATGGCATGGCGTGCGCCCCGACGTGGCAGCCTCTGCAGGCCACAGAGAAACAGGGAGACCCTGGGGGAGAGGCCAGAGGGCCACAGACCCTGGGCCCTGGAGAGGAACGTGGCACGGTTCCTGCCCTCGAGGAGTGCACTGTGTCCAGCTGGGGAGGCCATCGTGGAAGCAGAGTTCCACCACATCCGGCTCCAGGTGTTGGCACAGAAGGTAGAGCCAGGAGTCAGGACCCAGCCAGGGCAGGTCCTTGAGTGGCTGCATGTGGGAGGGTGAGGAGGAGTTGGGCACTTCAGGCGGAGTCTGGAGGGCCCAGCAGTGAGAGGCTGCAGAGGCAACAGGATTGAACCTGCAGCAAGGAGAGACTCGGGCTGGGTGTGCTTCCTGCCACGGTGGCCTGGGCAAGCAGACACAGGAGGGGCCTCTGTCCTGTGCACGTGCCAACCTGGTCTAATCGAGGACACAGCTCACTTCCCTCTGGGTATACCTCTGCCCAAAACCAGACAGCTGTGCTGCCCACCTTGGAAGGGTCTAGCTGCTGACACTATGGGGAAAAAAGGTACTGCGAGATTCATAGCCTCTGTGAGATACGAAAGCCATGCCCGGTTCTGAAGCTGAGATTCCAGGGCAGACTCTCAGGAGGCCCAGAAGCGATGCCAGCCTTGGACACCCGGGGGCACCCATGGTCTCCTGCCACCGTATCCCTTCCCACATCTGCATCTCCTCTTGCAGGCTACCTGAACGTGCTGGTGAACAGCCAGTGGAAGTCTCGCTGGTGCTCCGTCAGGGACAATCACCTGCACTTCTACCAGGACCGGAACCGGAGCAAGGTGGCCCAGCAGCCCCTCAGCCTGGTGGGCTGTGAAGTGGTCCCGGACCCGAGCCCTGACCACCTCTACTCCTTCCGCATCCTCCACAAGGGCGAGGAGCTGGCCAAGCTCGAGGTACCATGGCCTGCGGGGCGGCAACAACAGGGCAGCCAGGGTGTGGCCGTCGCGGCTATTTTGCTGCCAGTCTCGAGGACTGTAATCCTACCAAGGGAGAATCAATGTCACCGCACGTTATTTTTACTTCCTTTGCCTGAGATTGTTTGCATTTTTTAAAATTTCCATTCCTTTTCTGACCTCGGGGTGGTTGTGTTATAGGAGAGGGACAATGAGCTACTTCCTGCACTTAGGGTAGAGAGAGTATTTATAACTCCCTGAGCCGCTGGAAAAGCTACTAGGGATTCAAAGTGGGTGCCATTTCGTGTGTGTGTCACCACCTGGGAGAGCCTCTGGGACCAGTGCACAAAAATGACGACTGTTAGGGCTTATCTGGAGAAGAATTAGCTTTGTGATACAATTACATTCCTCCCAGTCCCCACCCTCTGTTTGATGTGATGTTACATTACAAAAATAAGAGGTGACATAATGCCTTGCAGCCTGGGGCAGGCGGAGTCTGGATCCTTTCTATGCACAAAAGCACACACTTGCCGGTTAACTCCTGGTCACTTCGTCTTTGTCCAGGGCCGTCATCCAAACTTTGCTCCAATACTGCCCTCTGGTGGCTACAGGCCCACATCGCAGTTGCTTCCCAGGGACCAGCTTGTGTTCACTCATCCGTTCACTGTCTTCAGTAAACAGGTGTCTCCTCAGGACAATCACATGGTGGACAAGAGAGATATAGGCCCCCTGTCCTCATGGTTCTTGCATCCTAGTTTGACAGTGCAGTGTCATTCAGCTAATTACCCAACTAAGGGAGAGTGATGTGCTCAAGTTTGGGTTTTGAGACACTTCCTCCTGCTACTGGGTGGGGGGCGGGTGGCAGAAGTAGCAAAATGCGACCTGTCTGGAAGCTGTCACCGCTGCCCAGGGCAGAGGTGTGGCAACCTGAACTAGAGGATGGCCTTGAGCAGCTGTGTTGAGAAATCAAGTTGAAACCAAGCGGGAAAAGGAAACCAACTAATTCTGCCTAATCACTGCCTCTCTGATTAAGAGAATGTAGCCACGGAGCAGTAGAGCTACGGGGTATAATGCCAAAGGGGTAGCTGTTTTCCTCATGAAAAAAACCTGTAGCTTTTATAGAATTCCCAGTTTTGTCTCAGCATAAAGGCAAGAAAAAATGTTGATGTTTTAATAGAAGTACCCAGTGTATGTATTTGATGAGAATGCATTGTGGGCCAGGCGCAGTGGCTCATGCCTGTAATCCCAGTACTTTGGGAGGCCAGGAGTTCAAGACCAGCCTGAGCAACACCATCTCTATAAAAAATAGAAAAATTAGCCAATTAATTTTTTTTTTTTTTTTGAGACAGGGTCTTGCTCTGTCACCATGGCTAGAGTACAGTGGTGTCATCATAGCTCACAGCAACCTCAAACTCCTAGGCTCAAGCGATCCTCCTGCCTCAGCCTCCCAAGTAGCTGGGACTACAGGCACAAGCCACAATGCCCAGCTAATATTTCTATTTTTTCTTTTTAGGGACAGGGTCTTACTGTGTTGCTCAGGCTGGTCTTGAACTCCTGGCCTCAATCCCAAAGTGCTAGCATTACAGGCATGAGCCACTGAGCCTGGCTTCCACTTTAATTTTTAATAGAGATCACCTGGTGATAACTAATAACCATTATGGTTTCTAGAGACACATGTATATAAATCACATGTGACACTTGTGGACAAATGTCCACAGCATCATTGAGGCAGCATCAAGATGTCACTGACAAGAAATGCTATTTGGGGTCACTAAGGGATGGAATATGCTGGTGAACAGGAGGGAGCATGGCCCCAGGCTGTCGCAGAGGCCTGTCCAGGTGGGGACTGGGGCGGGGTGTCATCATGGCCTGGCGGGGAAGGGCTGCACACATGGGCCTGCTCACGACTCTCTTGGCCTCCTTGCAGGCCAAGTCCTCCGAGGAAATGGGCCACTGGCTGGGCCTCCTGCTCTCCGAGTCGGGCTCCAAGACAGACCCAGAAGAGTTCACCTACGACTATGTGGACGCCAACAGGGTTTCCTGTATTGTGAGTGCAGCCAAAAACTCCCTCTTGTGAGTATCAAGGGCCTCTATTCCCAGCCATGCTGCCCCTGGTGGTCAGCGGGAGCAGGGTGACGGCCAAGCGCACAGGGTTCAGCCTTGCCCTGCCCAGCAGCAGGAAGACGCAGAGTCCCTGGCCAAGGAGCAGAGCCTTGGGAGGGCTCAGCCAGGAGCTGGGCCAGGCCCTGGGCGCCAGGGGTGGCTGCAGGGTCCTGGGCTCTCCAGGTCCTTTAGGGCAGAGTTGTCACCTTTGCTAACCTTCTACTTGTCCTGTCAATTCGGCACTTCCCATGACCCCTCACTGGGTCCCCAGGACACACTGAAAGAAGCAGGGCAGGGGAGGGACTTCTGCTTTCCAGATGAGTAAGCCGGGGCTCCAGGAGACATGTTCCCAGGCCTGGGGGTACAGCCAGTACCACAAGGAGCCGGCCAAGCCACCGAAACGGAATCTGCCACCTTATGCACAAAACGGGGGACACCTCTGGTCTGTGCTGCCCCAAGTGTATCGCAAAGACGGAACGAGAAGGGGTTTTTCTTGTCGGTGTTGGAAGGAGATCCTAGAAGGGAGGAGTTGGTGGAGAAGATGGCAAGGGAGCCTAAGAGGGTTATGGGGCAGGGCAGTTTGCTTTCCTGGGAGAAAATTCTGGAACCAAGAGTTCCAGGAAGAAGGCACTGGGAGATGAGGGAGGAGATGCCCCCAAATACGTGGCGGGTGGGTGTCGGTCCCCAGGTCTCTCGTGCAGCCAAGGCCTCCAGGGCACCACTTGCTGTCATGACTCCCTGGAGGCCGGTGCTTCGGCCACGCTGTCCTGCGTGCTTCACGTGTGCTGTGTCTCACCGTGTCTTCCAGACTCATGCAGAGAAAGTTCTCAGAGCCCAACACGTACATCGACGGCCTGCCCAGCCAGGACCGCCAGGAGGAGCTGTACGACGACGTGGAGCTGTCGCAGCTGACGGCCGCGGTAAGGACACGGCCAGGTGGTGGCCTGAGGCCGTCCCGCGCCCCCCCACAACGTTACTGCCTGGACACCAGAGATCGTTAGATTGTTCCTAAGAAGAGTGGGTTCTGAGTCACCTGCCGGGCCGTCGGCGCAGACGCCTAGGTGCAATAGGATTGTCTTTCACATGTGACGCTGCGCGGTTTGCCTGGCCTGGCCTGGGGACTTACCTCGCTAGAACAGCTGGTTAACCACCCCCTGGCCAGTGCTAGGTGTGTGTGGGGGGGGTGCTGTTGGGATTGGGAACAGTGACACCATCAGCCTTCAAGGTCCATTGTTAGTTGAGGTGGAATGACCGCACTGATGGCAGGTTCCATGCGCCGGACACTGAACTCTGCTGAGCTAAGGGCTTTGTGTCCATTAGCTCCTTCAATGCCAACCACCTTATAGGAAGGTACTGCCATTTTCCTTTACAAATGAAGAAATGAGGTTCAGGGAAGTTAAGTATTATGTCCCGGGTCGCCCACCTCTTGAGTGGCATATCCAGGACCCAACAGGTGGCTCCCCCAGGAGGGAGGGAGGTCTCCGGGGACTCCAGCATGGGGTGGGGTCTGGAACCCTGTGGCAGGGCTGGTGCCCCCTCCACAGCCGAAGGACTGGAGGTAGTAGTGCATGCCCCGACTCTGTCCTGCAGGTGGAACCCGCCGAGGAAGCCACCCCTGCCGCAGATGCCCCACACGAGAGTGAGCCGGACCGAGTGTACCTGGACCTCACACCTGTCAAGTCCTTTCTGCACGGCCCCAGCAGTGCTCAGGCCCAGGCCTCTTCCCCGCCGGCGCCCCACCTGGACAGTCTGGCCGAGGCCCTCCCCACAGACCCAGGCCCTGGCCCCACCCCAGATGAGCCCTGCTTAAAGTCTCCAGAGACCCAGGAGGAACAGGTACAGGCCGTCCCCCAGCAGCTGAGCCGGACCACCTTTCCCTGCCCCTCTGGCTGGCTGACTCATGTGTGCTTTCTCCCAAAGCAGAGGCAGCTGGACAGCCCGGAGCCCGAGGAGGCTTCCCCGAGAAACACCACCGTCAAAATCCAGACTGAACAGCAGAAAATCTCCTTCCCATCGAGCTGCCCTGACACCGTGGTGGTCACCCCCGCTGGTGCCAGCCCGCCTGTGAAGGACAGGTTGAGGGTGCCCACTGCAGGTGCTCATGCTAGATAAGAGCTGACCGTTTTGGACGTGGTTTGGAGAAGTTAGCCCGATTCCTTTCTTTTCGGATGAGGACACAGAGGTTGAGAGGTGGAGGGACTTGCCCAGGGTCACACAGCAAAGAAAGCATAGGCCCAATTTCCTTTCCTGTCCCTGCTAGGCTGACCTGGCATCCAGCTTTCATTTTGTGCCAGAGCCCCAGGTTCTGAGCCTAGGGAGAGGGTTGGGGACAGCCCTCGTGGGTGGGGACAGCCCCTGCCTGACGTGGGGCTTCCCCCTCTGGGTCTGCAGAGATCAAACTCGGCAAGAATCGGACAGAAGCCGAGGTGAAGCGGTACACAGAGGAGAAGGAGAGGCTCGAGAAGAAGAAGGAAGAAATCCGGGGGCACCTGGCTCAGCTCCGGAAGGAGAAACGGGAACTCAAAGAGACCCTGTTAAAGTGTACAGGTAAGGGGCCTCCCCACTGGCCTGTACGTGAGGGGCACACGTGGGCACGGGCTGAGGGAAGACGCTGGATCCGTCACCTGCCTCCTGACCTGAGAGCCTTCGCCTCTCAACCTCTGGCCTAGGTGGTGCTCCCTGTGGTCCTCCCTCACCCGCTCCTGCCGGGAAGGTTGCTGTCCTGCAGAGACACCCTCTGATGGGATGGCAACAGGACCAGCGGGTGGTTGAGAAAGCTGATTCAAGGAGGAAATCTTTAAAAATTATGCTTAGGCCTTAAATGCTTTATTTTACATATGCCTTGGCCCTCTTTTGATGTCGTGCCACAGCCTGGCACTGAGGATGTTCTGAGCTCTGGGTCAGCTGCCCAGAGTCCTAGGCCATCCTTCCTGCATTAACTACACCTGTGATCATCCTTCACTTCCAGGCTTCACTTCTGTAAAGTGAACAAAAACTTAAGACACTTGCCAAGAAATCTGAGTCCTTCTAGATGATTGTCCAAATCGTCCTCATAGCAACTGGCCTTTTAGAGCCTCTCTGAAGCATTTGGCTTAGTTTCCATAGAGTAACTTTGTGGTCATTTAATATTTAAACTGCACAGTTGCATGAACAAGTGAACTTGGTGGAACAGGTTTGGGGACAAAGTCAGCTGTTTGGTGAAGGAAAGTTTTGAGGGTATAGAGTCATCCACTGTTTTTTTTTTAATAACAGCTTTATTGAGACATAATCTACACATGCAATGGACCTGTTTAAAGTGTACGAATCGCTTGTTTTTAGTATATTCACAGTTATGCAACTATCGCCACAATCTTAGAACCCGAAAGAAACCTCGTCACCTGTTAGCAGTCACTCCTCATTGCCCCCAACCTGCTTTCTGTCTCCACACGTGAGCACCCTCTGGTTCTGAGCGTGTGGTGGCCTAGGACATGGCCAGTGCTCAGAGGTATGGAGACAGGGAGACGGGAACTGGGCTTCTTTTCCATCCAGCAAGACTGGAGGGTGGGATGTGAGCTGACAGATGTGACCAGAGGCTCCTCTAGGATAGCCCTTGAAACCCTGAGCGAGCCTGGAGCCGGGGCTATGAGGAAGGAAGGGGAGATTCCCAGCCCTTTCTCCCTTAGGTGGATGTTCTAGGTGGGAGAAGACAAAGAATTTTCACTATAGTTTATTCTCCTGGCAAATAAGCCCTGTAGACCCTGGGCTAATAAGTCACAGATAAGAAAGTGATCTTCAAAGTATTGATACTCATCACTAAATAGGAACTGTATTTTTTTTAACTTCAACTTTTTTTCTGTATGAATTTTTCTTTCTGTTCGGGTTCTTTTTCTAAGAGACGATCTCCAGTAGCATCTGTGAATTCTTGCACAGTGACTCCTGTTACTGCCTGTCTTCTGACAGATGCTTACTTACTGTACAACTTGGAAAAAGTACTCAAGTTTTTTGGGTGGCTGTTGACCTGTGCTGGGGACTCTGTATGGGACACTTTAGTGGTAGGCCATCGTTCTTGTTGTGCAGTCCCAACCCAAGAACCCCAGGGTTAAGAGGAGAAGCGTAAAGCAGGGCAGAGAAGGTGTGGGAGCTGAGACCTTGCTCTGTGGGGCCCTGGGAAGCGCCAAGTGCTGGAGGACTGGGGCAGACAGCCTGACACTGCTCCCGGGCTCGTTAATAAAGCCTCCCTCATCCTTTTGGGTCACTGTCCACATAGCAGATAGCAAAACAATCAAGAGCCTTTGAGAACCTACTGGAAGGGACTCAGGCCTCAGACCTCAGACCCATGCCCTCTAGTGAAGGCAGAGCCCTCCCAATCCTTGCAAAATTGCTGACGCGGGGCTTGGGCTTCGATGCTGCACACACAGATGCCCATCCTGGCTCTTGGTGTTGGGCCAGACTTGGGGGCCACATCTCCCTGGGGTCCTTCTCCAGCGGGATGTGTGTATAAACCTCCACCCAGCAGGGCTCCCTGGCCTTGGCTGAAACGCCGTTCTCGGCGGCTGGCTTCATTCTCTCTCCAGACAAGGGGGTCCTGGCCAGCCTGGAGCAGAAGCTGAGGGAGATAGACGAGGAGTGCCGGGTCGAGGAGAGCAGGCGCGTGGACCTGGAGCTCAACATCGTGGAGGTGAAGGACAACCTGAAGAAGGCTGAGGCGGGGCCTGTGACGCTGGGCACCACTGTGGACACCACCCACCTGGAGAACGTGAGCCCCCGTGTGAGTGCTGGGCGCCTCGGCCTCGGAGCTGCTTGCGGGGCCTCCTGGACGCCACCTGGGGAGGTGGGTCAGGTCTCTGGCCCCTCGACTCAGCCCGTGTTCTTCTCCTGTAACCACAGCCTAAAGCTGCCACCCCCACGCCTGCCCCGGACTGTACCCCAGTCAACTCCGCAACCACACTCAAGAACAGGCCTCTCTCGGTCATGGTCACAGGCAAAGGCACCGTCCTCCAGAAGGCCAAGGTAAGCGGTCACGCTCGGCCTCCTGCAGGGCCTGCAGAACTGTCACTAAGGTGGGGGTCCCTCTTCTGACCTAGGCAGCGCTTTGCAGCTCTGAGTGAAGGCTCAGCTCTCAGCAGGAAGTGGCCGGCTTCCCAGTGCCTTTGGCACTGACCAAGGCCCTTGTACTTTCTGGTTGGGCAGTCCCCAAACACTTTCAGGTTCAAGCGTTCTTACCAATAAGCCTGAGGACACTGTGGTCCTTGACCTGCCTACCATGCAGTTATTGGTAGATTCCGGGGGGGACAGCCGCAGCTTGGGGACAGATTATGACTGAGCAGTTTTCAAATAAAAAAGTCAGTGACTCCAAAGGGCTTTTACCATTAAAACTAAAGAAACAGATTGAGACAGGTGACGTGGTTTGCCTAAAGTCACCCACCTGGCTAGTGGCAAAAGGCTCAGCAAGGTGTGAACAAGGAATGCAGGCTATGACTGGGTTTCCCCTGAGGGCTAGACAAAAAGTGTTATTAATCTTTTACTCATTTGTACGCTCAAGAACATGCCTAGGGCTGCCTTTGTTTTTGGCAAACTCTGCTCTTCATACCTATCCTGCTTACCTGCGGGAGACATTGGCAGGTGCCCACACCAATGGCTAACTATTGAATCCATGTAAGCCCTGGAGCTACTGCAGCCGTGGCAGACATCACTAATCACTTGCAGCACCCTGCTGTGCCCACAGCCTCAAAATCTCTGAATAGGTGCTCTAAGCAGCAATGAACACACAGGGTTTGAAATATATGTCACCTCTATTCCTAACTGCATCTGTGCTTAAAATAGTTTTTATGTATATAAAGATTGCTACAGAGGATAACTAACTTCGCTTTTTTATTGGGGGGGTGGGTGTCGGTATTTCAATGGTACCCTAGGAATGGGAAAAGAAAGGAACAAGTTAGGAAACCAGCTTCAGCGAAAGACTCTTGTGTCAATGTGGACCTTGGTGACAATCCTGTTTCGTTAAAGCAGCAAGTCTGTGAAAGGGTGAGTCTGTTTAGAAGAAAAAGGACTCAGGTCCTGTGAATGGAGAGCTTCGGCTAAGAGGAGGCTCTGTCCCTTTTCAGAGCTAATGGACACAATACAACAAAAGAAGGCTTCTTTGGAGACCTAAGTCTGTTGGGTATAAACAAGAATTGTATTTAGGGATAATTCTGTGGTTTTTTGGGAAGTTTTCATCAATTGCTTTATCAAGATTTTTAATTAATGGAAACCTTGTGATGTTTAGACATCGGTGGAAGAGAAATCAAAGGGACAGGGCCCTGTCCTGTGGGTCACGTGGCTTTGGTGAGTGGGAAGACCTAAACTCCCGCCTGTCATCTCTTAGTAGTGCTGAGGGTTGAACTTCCCTTGGCTTCCAATTTGTTCTCTCCAATATTGGGAGGTCTGACTCGGTCTTCAGTGATTGTTAAACAGCATTGACACCACCTGTGTAAGACTGTCTATGGCATGAGTTTCAAGAAATAGTAATGGGGAAATATTTGGGACCAAGCACTGACCCCACCAAGTTAAAGACTTTTTTCCCCAGTCCAAGGCAGGCCTGAATCAACTGCCTTTAAAGTGATGCTGTATTATGTAGGAAAAAAAAAAAGTGTAAAACCCTATTTAGAACAGTGAAAAGTATCTTTTGAAATTTGACTGACTTTTTACATTACCATAGGGGGAAAAAATTACTGTGTTTACAGATTCAGTCCTGTGGCCAGGCCCTTTTTAAGGGAAGAGTTATTTAATAGAATGCTTTTTAGTCTCTGATTAATGTCCAGTCCCCTTCCAAGAAAAAAGTTGGTTACGGTGGTCTCCCTCTTCTCTTAAAACTGGCCGTGCTGTTCCTTGTGCTGCCGCCCTGTCTTTTCCTCTGATGGCATTGTTTTTTTTTTTAACACAGGTTGAAACATTTCATCTATCATCTCTGCCTCATTTTGGGGGGTTCTGAATCAGAGTTCTCTCTAACACTGGTTCCTGAGAACTAAAGGTCTTTTTTTATTCTTATTGTCTTTCTAATCCCAGGGCATTTATTTCCTTTGTCATAAATACTTGGTGACCTTTACCAAGTTAGATTTTTTTTTTTAATAAAATGTTCATTGTATTTTGGGTTTTCCTTGTATTTCATGGAATGACTTGGGGCAGGGCCTGGTCTATTTTTACCTCAAGGGGGAGAGATGTCTTTGGTTATTTACACACTAAACCTCAAAATATATGCAGCAAAGACTGGTAGAACTACAAGGCAGCATATCTTAAGCAGGAGACTTTAAACCTCCTTAAATCAAGTAACAAAGACAGGGCTGAAAGAAGATGTTAATAGTACAGTTGGCCCTTGAACAATAGGAGTTTGAATGGTGCAGGGGTGGGTCTAGTTATATGCAGATTTCGTTCCACCTCTGCCACCCTTGAGACAGGAAGACCAACCCCTCCTCATCCTACTCAACACAAAGATGACAAGGATGAAGGCCTTTATGATGATCTACTTCCACTTAATAAACAGTAAATATTATATTTTTCTTAACATTTTTTATTTAGCTTACTTTATAGTAAGAATATAATATATAATCCATAGAACATACAAAATGTGTGTTAATCAACTACTTCTGTTTTCAGGAGGGCTTCTAGTTAACAGTAGGCTATTAAGTTTTGTCAAAAGTTATACGTGGATTTTTGACTGCACAGGGCATCAGTGCCTCAATCTCTGCATTGTTCAAGGGTCAACTGTATAATTAACAGTGTACCAAATACACAGGAAACACCTGCAGAAACTGATCATATATAGGTGATTGAGTATCAATACCTGCAGATGTTAAACACACTCCTAAATAATTCTTGGGGGAAAAACGAAACATACCAATACTTGGAGGGCCACCTAAGTAGTAAATAAGGCCTAAATGTGTTTATTTTTTTTAAAAATGACAAAACCAAAATCTGGTTCATTGAAAAGACTAAAAAAGGCAACCTAAGGAAATATAAAATAGCAGAACTGAAAAGAAGGCCTTAAGTACAGATACTAAAATTGTACGACAATACTATGAATATAGCATAGTGAAAGTTTGAGAAATATGTGTTCTCCATTATAAAGTTAGCATAGCTCTGATATCAAAACACATACTGCAAGAGAAAAACCAAATCTCAATTTTGGACACACAAAAAAAATCTTAAACATTGGCAAATGAAATTTAGCAGGTTTATAGAAAGATACATCATGACCAATAGAGTTTATCCAAAAAGTCAAAAATGGTTCAATGAAAATATACAAATGGGTAATCATATTAACTGATTAAATACTGTAAATCTCAGCACTCATAATAAACACTCCTAGTTATCTAGGTAAACTGATAACCCACAGAAAACAACGATAATGGTGAGAAAGTCCCTGAGGTATGGATACGGGCTATTACCGTGACTTTTGGAAGCATTATTCTGGAGGTCCTAGACAATGCAAAATGGCAAGAAAAAGAAGTGGCATACAACTTTAAAAGGAAAAGACAAAACTATCATTTTTAAAAGAGAAGCAATTGACTATTAGAACTAGATTATCCAGCAAGATGGCTGGAATTAGGATCATTCAGAGACAATAAAGAGATTAATATGACCTTTCTGTAATGTTTTAATTTTTGCAAGGAGAATAAATTTATATATTACTTGTATAATTAAAGCTAAAAAATGAAAGAAAAGGGCTTGGCTGGTTAGGCTATAATACAGGAATTCCCTCTGCCGTGGCACTGAAAAAGGTTAAACTATTCTAGTGGCACTTTTACCACAAAAGGTTAAAAAAAAAAGTCTCAAGGGCTGTGGTCCCAGCTCCTAAAAAGGAACAGCAAAGGCCTTGGATATGTAAGCCCAGGGCCCATGGTTTATTGTTTGTTTTCAGTCCAAGTAATTCAAATGGGGCATCCCCATATCAGCCCTGAAGAAGACTAACAACCTACAATATAAAATGATTAAACTGCTTTCAATTTAAAGACAATAAATTCATGTAATTTCCATGCCATCACTGATCAGCATATGCTAGATGGCATGTGATCCTGTCCTGACTCTGCCTTTTGAGAAAGACAGCGAAATAACCAACAAAACCATCCCTCAAGCACAAAGACTGCCACGACAGTGCCCTGTACACCAGACTTTTATTTTTACTGTCTGATGATATCACGGTGATACCTCTTCAAACACTTTTCTAGCACCAGAAATGCTGACGTTCTTAAAGCTAAGTGGTGTTTCAAAGTAGCCTTGAACTTTCATATATAAAACATCATGTTAAAATATTTCAATTATAAAAAAAAAAAAACCATGATAAAGTCTCCGGATTTATGTCTGAGCTCTACAGAGGTTTCTCCTGAAAACCCAACTCTAAACAACATGACCCAGGAGACTAATTGATTCCTAAAATAGGGCAGGGGTAAGTATCTAGTTTGCTAGAAAATATTCCAAATAAGCCTCTTTGCCACATAGATACAAGTATTCCTATTAAATAAATAACCAACAATATTTCTCGAAACATTCCTTTAAAAACGTAGGTGTAGACAAGCAAAACAAAAGCTTAGACAGCATAAGCTCAGAACTTGAAAAAGCAAAACCTCAAAACTTCTATAAATTTCTTTATCCTGTCTTTGCTTTAAAATTCTACTTTTCTTTACCCCACTAGAAGAGGCATAAGGAAATAATTCAATGAACACCCCACAATTAACCCTTCCTAAGTAGACTCTTTTAAAAGGAAGACCCTCCAAGAAGGTGCTGGCTGCCCAGTACTCAGACCAATTTCACGGGCCCCTCCCCCATCATCTACAAGCTGGTTAACTGGTCACATTCCACTCTGGGACCTTTCCAAGCCCTTGATGGAGTCACCAGAAGTCACAAATGCCACCCAAGCCCCTTTTTAAAGCCAAAGCTAATGCATCCAGGATATCTTGAGGAAAGTGCCCCCCCACTTTCCATCCTGGAATGCCATGGCTTTGGTGGTCCAAATGATACTCTAGTAAATACCTTCTGCTGGGCATTACTGTCTGAACAACATTCTGTCCAGCACTTGCTGCGGATAAAGTGAACCTCGAATAGGCCATCAAGTTCCTCTGGAGTCTCCCGGACCCCCGTTTATCCTCAGGGGAAAGGTGCAGATGGCATAGCCTCTGCAAGGCACAAGCAGGTACAGAAAGTCAGTATTTACTTACACATCAAGGGTTTTCAACGTCATCGTTCAGGGTGCCATCAGCTGCTCCCACTGTCCCTAGGCAGCATGGTGGCAGTCAGGACATCCTCCTGGGTGAGGACAGCAGCAAAAGAGGGCAGAGCCGGAGGCAGACACTCTGCCGAGGGCAGGTGCCTTTCATTGCCCAGGGTGCCCAGGTCATCTCCGTAGTTGCTGGGAGGGCGACGGCTCCTGTTCTCCTGCAGGATCCTGGCGGGAGCCACGTGCCTTGGGAGCATCTCCTCTCAAGACCCCTGGGGAAGGAAGTGAACCCTGAGGGCAGGAGCATCTGCGTCCTCTCCTCAGGTAATCGGCAGCCTCGTGGGCCCCTTCAGATCCACTCCCCAGCCTTGGGAAGCCAACCCCTGCAGATGGCTGAAAATCCAAGGCTCCAACTGGAATTGTCTTCTGATTTCTGGCTGTTCTAACATTGAACTCGTGAACAGGAGCCACAGGTGGGCCTGTGATGCTGCCCTACAATCACTGTCTACATCCTTAATCTGTTCCCCTTCTCTCCTGGACAGTTACTTCTCATCCTCCCTCTCAAGCCTCCAGCACCTCCTCCCATTTCACTGAGCAATCAGAAACACTCGCCAAAGAACTTCCACGGGCTCTCACCACCGCAGCTACCTGCCCACCTGCCTCTGCGCGATTGCATCCTCCGTCGTCATCCCTGTTCCCTCCCGGGGGCAGGGCTCCCTCCTAGCTGTCAGGATCAGCAGCAGCCAGTGTCCTACAGGCTGCACTTATCCTGTTCATTGTCTGTCTCCCGCTGGGATGGAAGCTCCACGGCGACAGATTTTTATTGTTTTGTTTACTGCCGTATTCCCCACACCTCAAACAAAGTCTAGGATATACAAGGTACACACAGTTTTGTGGGTGAATGAATCAATGATTGAATGATTCCTTCCACTGAATGAACACACGCGCTAGAACCCGCCTGCAGCCGTGTTCGTGTGACTTGGCAGGACTCAGGGTCCCACCTCCGGCCCACGCACCCAGAGCAAGAGCCCCACTCACGGTTCTCGCAGTGGGGGCCCTCCCAGCCGTCCCGGCACTCGCAGCGATAGCTCCCGTTCTGCAGGACGCAGGTGCCCTCGTTCGTGCACGGGCTGGGTTTGCAGAGGTTGACTGGCCGCTTGGCTTCTACAATGGAGAACATGCCCACCAGGCCTGGCCTGGGTCAGACCCAAAGACCCCTTTCCTAAATAAGCCCAGTGCCGATGCAAGGCCACTAGAATAGTGTCTCACACATCTTAGTGCCTCCCTTGGCCCTGAAGCAACAGGTTAACAAATGGTTGGTGCTCACTGCTCCTTGGCTAGGTTAGTAAGACCCAACCTCCACCCAGCTTTCCTGCGTGCATACGAGGATTCTTTTGGTTGTGCTGTGCCCGTGGCAGCATTTACTACTGTTATTACTGCCATGTGCTTTTAAACAGGTGGAAAGAAAGTCACAGGCTAAAGGAAGTCTTGGAGTCAGGCTGGTCTGGCCCTGTTTGCTCTTAGCTCTGTCATTTACTACCTAGGTCAGTGTCAACATGGGGTCCTTAGACGCTTGCGGGGTGGGGGTATCCTAAAAGTGTCTTCCATTTAAATGTAATGCATAAATTCTCAAGTTTGGGAAGGAGTTATCTGTGTTAGTCAAATTGTTAGTTAAATTCTCTGCACCTTAGATGTCAAATGGGGCCGGACAAGCCACCTGCAGGATTTTACTCGAGCACGGGAGTTAGCACAAGAGCTGGCACAAGAAAGCAAGTGCCGAGTGGCTGGGAAAGGCCGCTGTCCTTGTAATGACCTACGTGAAGGCTCAGACCGAGGCTGTGCCTTGAAGGCAGCCCTGAGGGTGTGGATTCCCGCACTCACCTCCGCATATCCACTCGATGAGCTGGTCCTGGTGGTAGTGCAGGTCTGAGTAAGCTGCCACGTGGATCAGGGAGTCCCGGGGACCCGCAAGCCTCCGCAGTGCTTCTCTCAGGACAGGCCCCACACCCACGACCAAGACAGAGACGCCGTTGTTTCTCAGCTTCTGGGCAGGGACAGCCGCGTCCTCCGCCCCCCTCCCACCTGTGAACATCACCACAGCCTTAGGGACACCAGGCCGGGCGCCCCGCTGGACAGTCATCACCTTGTCGTAGATGTGCAGCAGGGCCGTGCCAGCCGAGCCCGCCCCGCCCAGGTAGGGGGCCTGGCTCATGGCCCGCAGCACCGCGGCCAGGGTGGGATGCGTGTCCAGCCCGAAGGCTGTCTGTACCCGGCTGCCGAACACCACCAGGCCGACCTGCGTCACGTCGGGGTTGACGTCGAACCGGAGGGCACAGTTTCTCACGAAGCTCTGCATCTGAGCGAAGTTCTCGGGCCCCACCGAGGCCGAGGCGTCCAGCATGAAGACGAGGTCCAGTGACTGTGCCTGGCAGCCTGCGGGGCACATGGAGTAAGCCTCGTGGGCTCTGCTGGCCGGAGCTCTCATCTGGACCCAGCTGCACCGTGGGGGCTGCTCTAGGCCAGACGGAGCCCGGGTCAGCCAGGCTGCTCTGTCTGCTGCAGTCTCCACCCTCCACTCCTTCCTTTTAGTCACAGAACACCCCTCTCCTAGCATACTAGCAGGAATGTGAATGCCCAGCTAGACTACATTTCCCAGCCTCCCCAGCAGCCAGGGTGGCCACGTGTCTATGTTCTCTCTGATGGGATGTGATTGGACATAATTGTGCAATTTCCAAGTTTGAACTTGTGCAATTTCAAACTTGTGCAAGTGGAAGCTGCTTGCCTTCCACTTCCCCACATCCCCTTCTTGCAGGCTGAGAAATGGTGACCCTGGACCTCAAGGTGGAAGCCACAAGGCAGCCAAGCCACCCTGCTGGCCCAGGCCACTCACCTCTGAGCTGCATTCGAGAGAAATAAACGTCTGCCCTATGTAAGCCCTTGGGCTTTGGGGACCCTTTGCCACAGCATTCTCACCTATACTTTCACTCATCCCCTGTATACAGGGCACTAGTCATACAGTGAGGTCACAATGGGCTGACGCCTCCCTCAGCAGGCTGCAGTCCAGAGTGACAGCGTGAAATGAACACAGAATTGCAAATGGTGTGAACAGCGTGGGGGGAAAGCTGGGACTGAGAGACCAGCAGGGCAACGTAACAAAACCGGGAGGAGGGGTCAGGGCTTCTCCAGGAAGGTGGCATTGCAGCTAAGAACTGAGGACAAGCAAGTGTGAGCCGGCAGGGCAGGGCGGGACACTCCTCAGGTGGGAAGGCAGTCTCTCCCAGGCAGGGAGGGGCTGCAGACAGGCCCATAGGGGCCGGACCACAGACAGCTCTCAAAAGCCACGGAAGGAGCTTGGGTTTTACTCCAAGTGCAAAGGGAGCCACTGGAAAGGTCCAAGTGCAGAGTCAGAGGATCTGATGCTCCCATTTATTGGTTTTTAAAAACCACTCCCGCACAAGGAAGGCGTCTAAGATGCTGTCACAACCACACGGCGCCTAAGGAAACAGGCTGACTAGACGGGATGGGATTCTGGAAAGAAAAAAGACAGCAGGTGGACACTAGAGAAATGTGAATAAAGCAGGGACTTTAGTCAATAACAACGTGTCAATATTGGTTCATTAACTGCAAGGATGGCCAAGGTGATGTGAGGTGTTAGTAAGGGGAAACTGGGTGTAGGAAGCTCTACTACTGTCACGTTTTTTTTCAGTGAATCTACAACTATTCTAGAGCAAAACAAACAAAAGACAAGCACAGAACAAAAGCACTCTCGCTGGGATGGGAGACCAGCCTGGAGGGGAACCTCACAGGAGGGAGGGCTGGTGCCTTGGGGACAGTGGCATCAGCTGAGAAGCTGAATCCCATGTGCAGCTTCCCAGGCCACCTTCCTGCGAAAGAACTCGAGGAGCCCATCTCTGGCCACGGGCCAGGTCCCTGCCCACTGCCTGGCAACATCCACTCCTGGGGCCGTGTTCCCCAGAGCATCCTCTGATGGCGGGTCACCAAATCAACCTCGTGGCTTGTGAAACAGAACAGAATAGAAAAGCGTCGGAACGCATCCCAGGTAGACAGGATAAGTATCGTCGCACGAAACGTCTGTTTCAGCGGTGGGCGTGCGCGTGTGTACCGGGACTGCGTGTCCCTCTGTGGGTCGCCATCAGAGAAGCTGGAAAGCTGCTGCCCAAGAGCGTGCTTAGTAGATTCAGAGTGCCGCCTTAACCACAAGAATAAATCACAATAAATAACACCTAAAACTCACTGGGGGCTTAGTCTGTACTGTGTATACTGCTTGTCTTACTCCTCACGAAGAGCCTCTCAGGAGTTGGTACTGTCAGTCCCATTGTAGTGACAAGTACACTGAGAAGCTGCCATGCGGCTGTGCAAAGAGTGGGGCTGTGGGTTCAGGCCCTCGCATGGCGCTGGGGGAGGGTTAAGTGGTGACCAAAAGGAGGAAGGACCCACCCGGCCCTGGGCCAGGCCCTGGGACCTTACCTGGCTGCAGTCGGCTGCACAGCTTCCCCTGCAGCTCCGGGATTTGGTTGAACAGGTCCTGAGGGTCTGCGTAGACCATCACGTGCTTCGGGCTGCCCGTGATCTCCTCCAGCTCTGCCCTCACGGCCTCGCTGCCCACGCCCAGCAGGAGCAGCTCTCGGGCCCTGGCGTGACGCGCCGGGCTGGCCACCTCGTCCTGCGAGTGCGACTCAGTGAGCAGGACAACCACTCTGCGTGGTCGGTGCTGGCCCGTCCTGGTGGCGCTCCCAAAGCCACGCTCTGCCGCCTGCCGCAAGGCACTGCCCGTCAGGGTGGGGCCGCCACTGAAGGGAACGCCGTCGAGGCTCCTGACCAGGTCTGGCACGTCCTGGTACTCCCCCACGGGGACTGCCACCAGCAGCTCCCTGCTGTACCCGGCCACACCCACTCGGGCCTGGGAGTCCTCACTCAGCACGGCCTGCACAAACCGCTTCACGAAGGCCTTGGCCCGTAGGAAGCCCTCCAGAGTGGTGCCCGCGGAGCTGTCCAGCAGGAAGAGCACGTCGATTCTGCACTCCAGGCTCAGCTTTGGGGCTGCAAGAATCACAGTGACACCCACTGTCATGGTGTGGCCACTGGAACGTGCAGATCAGTCCCACCCAAGATGCCCAAACACACATGGGCCAGGAGAGATGGGACAGAGAAACCAGGGCCACAGGAGCTTGGGACAGAGGAACCAGGGCCACAGGAGCTTGGGACAGAGGAACCGGGGCCACAGGAGCTTAAGTGACCACTAAGCATCACAGAGTTACAGACGAGGCTAGACAAGCAGCGCTCCCTCCTGGCTCTCCCTGCGGGTCTCCATCCAAGTACTTTTTAAAAAGAAAAATGGCATCGATTTTATAACTTTTTCCCATTATGGTTAATGCTTTTTGTGTCCCGAGAGGTCTTATATGCTCCTATATTTTCTTCCAGAAGCCTCACTGCTTTGCCTTTTACATTTAGGTCTATAATCCCAGTGGAATTGATTTTTGGGTAGCTTGTGAGGTACAGCATCAACATTCATTTTTTCCATATAGATCTCCAATTAACCCAATGCCACATTTTTAAGAAAAGTTATTATTTAACAAGACTTTACCAAATGTCAAGCATTGTACTAAGCACTTTTACATACGTAATCTTATTTAAAACTCTCACGCCTATAATCCTAGTACTCTGGGAGGCCGAAGCAGGAGGATCACTTGAGGTCAGGAGTTCGAGACCAGGCTGAGCAAGAGAGAGACCCTATCTCTACGAAAAATAGAAAAAAATTAGCCAGGCGTGGTGGCACGTGTCTATAGTCCCAGCTACTTGGGGGGCTGAGACAGGAGGATCACTTGAGCCCAGGAGTTTGAGGTTGCTGTGAGCTAGGACAACGCCACTGCACTCTACCCAGGGGTGACTCTGTCTCAAAAAACAAAACAAAATAAACTCTCAACCACCCACTGAGGTAAGGCCTATTATAATCTTCATTTCATATCTTTAAAACCAAAAGAGTTGAGGCCCCTTGCTCCACTTTAATAGAGGAGAGAATAAAAGATTCTGCCCAGAATGAGGACCCAGAGTTGGGCCGGCTCTTCAGGTCGGCTTGGCAGTGCTCAAACACCTAGCAGTGGCTGAGAAGCCAGGGGCTACCGCCCTACCCAGAGATCTGCCACCAGAATTACTGGTTCATGGTGCACTCGGAGGCTGCACCCCATGGGACGGCAGACCAGTGGTGTGTTTGGAGAGCTGTTTAGATGGCCTAAAACTGAGTGGCCGGTTTCTCCCCCGCAGCAAGAAGGGGGAACCCATCCCCCACCCGCTGCCCAGTGGCCAGAGCCTGAGGAGGCCACCCATACGTACCGCAGTGGGCCTCCCCTCCGAAGGCCAGAGGGCAGAGGCAGTGGTACCTGTCCAGTCCTTCCGGGACACACGTGCCTCCGTTCTGGCAGGGCTGGGAGTCACAAGGGCCTGTCAGAGAGATGCCCATTAGCAGACGCACACGGCAGCACAGAGGGGTGCGGAGATGCGAGTCCCGCAGGCCACCCTGCCCCACCAGGGGCCGACCCTTCCTTCCCATGTGATCTACCAGGACCCTGCAGCAGAGAGGGGCAAGAACTGACGAGTTCGTAAAGGAGGGGCTGAGCATGGTGGGTACCGGGCGTGGCAGGGCCCTGTGTGAATTACAGGCTCATTCAGGGACGTGCCGACAGGACGTGGATCTTGGCTCTGACACTGGGAACACCAGCCTCAATTACCCATGGCTGCCTGGAGTAGCTCAGGGCACCCACGGCGACTAACTGGTGTTGGACTTGACCTTGACGAGGATAAGAGCTCAGGGATGCTGCGGCACTGATAGAGGTTTCTTTCTTTCTACGTTCTGCACGTGGAAGTACTAAAGGCCTCTGTGTCCCACACAGCAAAACGTGAGCCTTTGGCCCTGCAGTCGGATGCTCAACAATGAACGTGGCCTCCCCCACTTCGCCGGCACCTTTACTAACTTCTCCAAGCTTCATCCTCATCTAAGAAGGGGTGATGGTCACCGAACCAGTTCCATGGTATTACTGTGTGGATGAAATGAATCCATCCAGAGAGAGTCTCAGCACAAAGCAAACACCCACAACAGGTAGTAACAGCATTTGCTTTTGGATATGAGGTGCGAATTCTGAGTGATGCCTCTTTCAAGCTGAAATTTTACACAGGAAACCACAGTCTATGTCAAAATCGGGCCCATTCTGAAGTGTCTGATCTCTGATACCCAGTGGTCGATATCTAAGCTCCCTGCCAATTTCTTTACCAATTATTACAAAATGCCGACATAACCACATGACCTTCCTCTCAGGGCTACAGAGAACAAACAGGACCCTCATGAGCCCATATAGTCCAAGGACTCAATGAACAGCTGAGTGTGGCTGCTATTAGGATAGGAGATTTCTGTCCTTTTTGCTTAAAAATGTAAATATATTACTTGGTGGTCACTTCATTGTAATTAAAGCCTAGACTTTTCAAAGGTAGAAATGATGGAGGCTAACTCTGGGCGCCTTGCTGGGCCTGCTCTCGCGTCAGCCGGAACATCGTGGAAATAACTGGGGGCTCCCTGACAGCAGCAACAGTGGCCTTTAGTTGAGCATCTACTATGTGCCAGGGACTGTGCTGGCCACAATATATGCACGCTCTCCTTTCACTGTCACAACAATCCTATGACACAGGTACTGTATAAACCCCCGGGGAAGCTGAAAATCAGCAGGTAGAAGTCATGTGCCGAAGGTCAGGCAGTTGGTAAGAGGCAGAGCTGGGACTCAAACCCAGGTCACTCTAGTTCCAAAACTGTAAGTCCTCAAACTCTAATTTCTGACCTGAAACAGCCCCACCGTTAGAGCCTCCTATGCCTCAGAGGCCAGTGATGCTGGAACTTTAGAATTGTGGAAGGGGGTGCCGAAGGGATCACCTGACCCCAGGTAGGAACGCTCGTGACCACGCTGTGTCCAACCACTGGCTCTGCTCCAGGAGGCAGGCTCCTGGCCTCAGCAGGGTGGCAGATCCACACGATGACTGACACCTACACGCTCGAGGGCAACTTCCCGCTCCTGGGTCAGTGGAGGCCCTGGCCCCAGGTAAGGGACGGCGAGGGCATGCCGGGGACTGTGCTGAATGATGCAGGACGGTGTGGGAAAGTCCTTGTGTTTGGGATTTTGTAGCTGAGGGAGCACGTCCGTGGGCTTTATCCACTGAATCTTCCCTAGCACCCCACCTGTGATACGCCCTATCACGCAGAGGAGGGAAATGGGGACTCCAGACATCAGGCAAACGTCACCCCATTTTATAGAAGAGGGAACCACTCAGGTATCTTGCCCTGAGTTTGGCGCTGGATTTGAGGCTGTCTGTAAAGCTGATGCTGAGGGTGTGCCCTTCTCTGCCTCTCCCTGATGCAAGGAGCCTGGGTTAAGGGGAGTCATTCTAAAGCTGTCACTCCATTCTCAGTGAAAAAATACCATGGGGTAAGGAGGAATGAGTACAGCACGAGCACACTCCTCTGCCTCCCAGATGCCCCATCCCTCTGCCCTGGAACTGGGCCCAACCCCTCCCTCTGCCCCAGGATTATAAATGTCCCTTCACAAACCCAGAAAGAGCTGGCGAATGCTACAGGCAGACCGTACCTGGGCAGGTGGTCCTGTAGCACGTGGCAGGGTGGGTTAGGAACACTCTCTTCCAGCTACGATCCAAGGAAACAAAAAGGTAGAGAGGTTTAAAGGGAAGGCAGAAACCTGGAGGATTATTTACAACACTAAAAGAAGATAAGATTACAATGCACAAGTAGGCCACGAAAGACTTCCTTGTTTTCTTTCTTGATTCTACCCTAACTTTTATCTGCACATGGAGTAAAGAATGTTTCAAACTACCCAATTAAAAAGAAAAAAAGATAATGTAAGCTATCTATTGTATTAGAAGTTAGAGGTATCTGTGTATAAAATTCCAAATCATGGAAACAGCATTTTATTATAGGTTACTTTCTGAGGCCCACAATGCAGTGGGGAGAAAAGTGCTGGGAACCAGATTCTGGCTGTGTGACCCCAGGCATGTTACTTTCCTTCTCTGGTCTTTAGTTCTTTCTTCCACACAGTAACTCTATCTGCAGTTTTCACCTGCGTTCCTTGGAGCTTCAATGGAGAAAGAAGAGCACTGACAGGCCAAGGTGCCAGGCCACTGCCCCAGCCCCATCCCTTCATCCCAAACGTGTGTGCTTCTATCTGGTCCACACAAGTGTCTACACGAGGCTGCGCAGCTTAAGAAGATTTGCAAACCACCAGACCTGATCACTTCTCGGGTCCATTTGAGCACTAACATTATGTAATAACACAACGGCCACTGTTCCCAGGGTGGCTCCATTGTTGCCTTGAATCCACAGCCACCTGAAGAGATGGTTATCTCCATCTTGCAGAGGGGAAGCCTCAAGTCCCGCAGTTACTGGATGCAGCAGACCACCTGACTCCAGAGCCGCGCACTCTGTCCTCTGGTCCCCACCTCCCGCATCTCCCGAGTCCCTGGGCAACGTGCCCTGCACAGCAAGAGCAGTTTCTCCTCTAGTGGACAGAAAGCCCCATTCTTGGTTGGATGCAGCTCCTGGTATGACCTCACCTAAGGAGACTTGGGCCTTAGCAAAAAAGTTCCCTAAAGTTCTCCAAAAAGGGCTTCTTCCCACCAGACCCCACCCAGGCTGCCCGCCCCAGAGGCAGGCTAATTGGGCTCGCCTCTAGGGCTGGGTCTGTCCTGGGGCAAAGTGGGAGAAAAGCTAAACCAATTAACACTTTAAGGACCGCTCACAAGTTTTCTCCTGTTTCGTGTGTCATCTGTTAAGGACTGCTCATGAGTTTTCTCATTTTTCACTGTAGTTATAATGATTTAAATAATGTGCAGTTTGCCCAAAAACGTGCGGTCCCTGGAGTATGTCTTAGAGATCTCTATGAGGTACGAAAGGTGTTACTTGTCTAGCCAGGTCACCTGAGCCTGGCCCACCACCCTACACCATCTAGGAGCCAAGGAGCCCCATGTCTAGGAGCAGAAGCAGCCTTGACAAATCTACTCCGAGTCCTGGGCCCCAACCCTGTCAGGTGGCTGGTTAGGGCCAGGCCGGGTAAGCAGAAAAACCAGTTGGCTTGAGGTTTCCACTTGAACACTCCAGAGACAGTAGTGGGGGCAGGGGACAGGTCGTTGCTGTCTGGGAAGGACTCTGGTGTTGGTGTCTCAGGGAGGGGTCATCCTGGAGGCTGCCCACCCTTTCCAGCTTGTTGGGGACAGGCCAGTGCTGTTGGTTGGAGAGGGTCCCCTGGGGGAGTGTCAAGCCACCTTTGGAGCCCTTGATGTGCTGAAGTGCAGGTGGGAGGAGAACCGGTGGCCCCCTCTGAGAGGAGGTGGAGTCTGCACTTCCACATCTGTGTTCCTGGGAAGTGGGAGGGCACCGTCCTTATTTTGCTGATGAGGAAGGTGAAGTAACCCAGCTCCAAGTCATTCAGCCAGTGTGTGCCTCAGCCCAGATTCCTGCCTAGATTTCTTCTTTCGCTGACTCCTAGTGCAGTGCTCCCGGTATTTTGTCTGTCAACACCCTTCAGGCTGGGGACCTAGGGCTAAAGGGGTGGGGCCTGCGGCAACAGGGACACTGCGCCCTGGTGGCAGTGGCATAGAATGGGTTAAAGTGGGGAGGTGGCAGGTGTCCCACAGCCGCACCTGGCCCAGTATCGGTCACATGGCCAGGGTTTCACCTGCCCCGCTGAGCAGGGACAATCAGGCCGCTTGTTTTGTGCCTGGTTGCCATGGTGACAAGAGTGTGCCTGGGGAGGTCACCAGGGTAAATTCCTGCTAGCCCGCCCCGGTGGAGCTGGGGTGTCAGGCGTGCTGGAGCCTGTTGGGGGTTCCCGGAAGACCCCTGAAGGTTTCCCGTGGGGCTGTCCCCAGGGGTCCTCCTGCGTGACTCCCCAGCCAACCTCCTCCTATCTCGACCTCCCTTGCCCAGCTTCTCTCTTCCCAGATTTTGTACGTGAGTTTATTAAGCCGCCAGGTCTTTCATGTACGTGATCTTGTTTAATCTGCACAGCAGCCTTTCCCATGTGGGAAGGGTAATCCTCCCCCGTGGGCCTCCCCCACGACTCCCTGAGCACTTGGAGAACATGTGCTCCTTCCTGCCTTGCTTCAACTGCCTGCCAGGCACCTTCCTAGACACAGCCAGGAACAAAACAAATGAATAAACCATACAACAATGGATTGTGTGGAGTATTTACTTTCTTCAGAGCAGGTTAGGGAGGCCTCTGGGGACCGTCCCTAGAAGGCGGGGACAGCACGTGATCATCCTGTAGCTCTGGTGTCAAGAACACCTCCAGGGGCTCTGTCTGCCACCTGTTTGCCCCACCCAGCACCTCCTCCCTACCAAGCCTTCCCACCAAGTCCATAGATTCTTCTGCCTTCATCTGCTCCTCTGCTCCCACAGCGATGGTTGGCAACTTTTTTTCTGCCTCCAGACTCATGTGTCCCTCAGGAGCAGTCTCATCACACACACAGATTCTTAAAGTGGGCAGGGGGCCGGGAGCAGTGGCTCACACCTATAATCTCAGCACTTTTGGAGGCTCAGGTGGGAGTGTTTCTGGAGGCCAGGAGCTTGAGACTAGCCTGGGCAACATAGGGAGACCCACGTTTCTACAAAAAAATTAAAAAATTGTGTGGTGGTGCACACCTGTAGCCCCAACTTCTTAGGAGACTGGGCAGGAGGATCGCTTGAGCCCAGGAGTTAGAAGTTATAGTGAGCTATGATTGCACCACTGCAACCATTGCAACAAAGTGAGACTCTGTCTCTAAAATAAATAAATAAATTTTAAAAAGTGGGCAGGATGAGGACACTCCCTTTTGGAGTGGATGGTGAAGGAAATCTATGTATTTTGAAACCCAGAAACCTCTACTGCATTTGAGAAACGCTAACTTTGCAGGATGCAGTCAGTCTCTTCGGTCTGCATTTTGGAGGCTTTATTTATTGAGCACTGTCTATGGCGTGCAGAGTGAGCCCAGAGCAATTCACAGACCTGACAGATACTATATATAATCACACACTGAGTAAATAAGCAAAAGAAAATGAGAAGGTAAAACCAAAGAATCCTTCCCTTTCAAGTCCCTTTTTTTTTTTTTTTTTTTTTTTTTGAGACAGAGTTTCAGTCTGTTGCCCGGGCTAGAGTGCCGTGGCGTCAGCCTAGCTCACAGCAACCTCAAACTCCTGGGCTCAAGTAGTCCTTCTGTCTCAGCCTCCCGAGTAGCTGGGACTACAGGCACGCGCCACCATGCCCGGCTCATTTTTCTATATATTTTTAGTTGGCCAATTAATTTCTTTCTATTTGTAGTAGAGACGGTGTCTCGCTCTTGCTCAGGCTGGTTTCAAACTCCTGAGCTCAAGCAATCCTCCCTTCTCGGCCTCCCAGAGAGCTAGGATTACAGGCGTGAGCCACCACACCTGGCCCTGTCCTTTTTCTTAACTAACAAAAAAAAAAAAAAAAAAAGAAAAGAAAAGAAAAGAAAAAAACACCCAAAGAATGTGATCTGGGCCTGGGGTCAGGTCAAGCAGCTCTGCAGAAGTGAGGCTTGGCTAGAGGTCCAAGGATGAGTAGGAGTCAGAGTAGGAGTCATTCGTGTGCAATGGCGAAGCCGTGGCATCTCCCAAGGCAGAATCTTAGGCGTCCTTCTTGACGCTTCCTTCCTCCTTCCCTCTCTCTCCGCTGTCCAGTCCCTCACCTAGTTCTGTTGAGTTTTTATCTTGTAAGAGCTGTGATTTCCACCTGCTACTCTCCATCTACTCTCCCGTCTCTCCCCTACATTGCTGCCTCTTCCTGGTCTTGTCCATTTTGGTTCCTGCAGACATTTTCCTGCGTGGTAATGAGCACGGTCTTTTCAAAACATGATGTGTTTCTGTGTTACTCTACTTTGTTCTTTCCTACTTGTTCCTTTTTTTTTGTGCTCCGGGTTCTGTGCTCATAGCCCCAGGAGGTGCGTGTGGCTGGACCTAAGAGTAGAAAAGCTGGTTTATGTGTTTCAAAAGCTGAAGCCCTTAGGCTTCAGGAACTAGCGAATGCCTCAGCAGAGACAATGTCTTGGCCAAGAATGGGAGGGCGATCTGCTGCCTGCTTCTTGGCAGGGTCTCCAGAGGAGGATGGCTCATGGGCCTACTAGGAAGCTAGAACCATAGGCAGCTTGCAAGATATCCCCCTGTCCCAAGTCCAGAGCATACACGGTGCAAGCTGTAGGACCAAAGGGGCTACTGATACAGGATCATTGTTACTAGAGGGCTGGATACTGTCCAACTCTCCCTTCCCCAGTCTCCCTGCTCCCCAGGAAATCTGGCCCCACTGAATGCCCTGGAATTGTGGCCCATTCAGGAGGATTGAAGTTAAACTTCCTTCCAGCTCCATTCTTTCGGCAGAATGAAGCACCAAGGATGGACACTAAGATGAATTACAGAAAATAATGTCATTGCACATCTAAGTTTGTGGACTGACATTTGTAATTGCCAGACTGAAGGAGGCAGACATATGAACACCAGGAGGGAAAATGTTCTAGGCAGCGGGGATAGCATGTGCAAAGGCCCTGGGGTAGGAAAGACCTTGCCTTGTTCGAGCAACAGAGAGGAAGCCAGAGAATTCTGGAGCAGAGAAAGCAAGAGGGGGGAAGCACATAAGAGTGACGTGGTCTAAGCAGGGGCCTGGTAAAGGATTTGGGTTCTCCTAAGAGAAATGAGAGCCAGTGAAGGGTTTAAGCAGGGAGAGACATAATTTACATTTTGATTTATTTGTTTTATTTATTTATTTTTCTTTTTAGAGATAGGGTCTTCTCTGTTGCTCAGGCTGACCTTGAACTCCTGGGCTCAAGGAATCCCCCTGCCTCAGTATCCTGAGTAGCTGGGACTACAGGTGTGGCCCGCCATGATATATATATATGTAAAAAATATATATATATACACACATATATATTTTTTTGAGACAGAGTCTGACTCTGTCACTCAGGCTGAAGTGCTGTGGCATCATCATAGCTCACAGCAACCTCAAACTCCTGGGCTCAAATGATCCTCTGCCTCAGCCTCCCGAGTAGCTGGGACTA
>CAUYPO010025150.1:0-15071 GCA_963574435.1 Cheirogaleus major | reverse complement strand
CAGGAATTGTATCATTTCTTATTAGCAGATTTGAAAACATAACAAAATAAAACATTATTTAAATATATGCTTTGGAGCAATCCTCACATATTAAAGAGATTTTTTAATAGTCAAATGGCTATTTTATTTGAAAATCATACCTTGTTTCCATTAGGATAATCCCAGACTTGCTCAACAAACTCTTGTTTTATCTATAATATCATTTAAGTAAACATGACATTATTGATTTTTAGAAACAAGTAAATAAATTATTCCTTACTTCCTCAAAATATATTAAGTACTTGATAAATACTAGGTACATAAAACACAGAGAGATTTCTCTTGAGAGATTTTTGACTAGTAGGGAAAGTCATTTAAACAAATTAGGTTAATATATTACAGTCTAAGGAGGGGAGGCGGAAACCTGGATCAGCCTCACCTGATTACCTGGAGTGTGTTCCTCACTTTACTGAGGGAAAGAGAACCTCCACTGATACAACTTCATGTATAAAGTCTGTCCTACAAATGAACAAGAAACACAAAAACATCCCAATGGAAAAATGGAGTAAGTATATAAACATAATTCACAAAAGAAAAAATACAAATGGCTACTATATAAATCTATTAATCTCACCATTAAGGGAAAGCTTAAAGGGAAATTTTAAAAATAAGGTACATTGACAATTTTACCTAGTAAAATGGCAAAATATAAAATTAGTAAATTCGTAGTCATGAATAGTTTTAAGGAGAGTATAGAGAAATAGGCACTTTTTAAAAACTGACAGTGGAAGAATAAGTAGATATAACATTTCTACAGTGCAATATAAAATATATATAAAATCCTTGAAATATATATACCTGTCAATCTAGAAATTTAACTCTTTGGCATTTAATCAAAGGAAATAATTGGATATGTGTGTATTATATTATGAGGAAACTTTTTGCAGAGTGTATTATAATAGCATACATTTATAAATACTCCAACTGTCCAAAAGGAAGATTACTTTTAAAATAGCATTATGTTGTCTTTAAAAGCACGGGCTTTGATTCCATCCCTGATATTCTTAGTAGTTACATGTCATGAAGGGGGTGGGATGATATAGGGGTATATATAAAATATATATATGTATTTAAAATATATACAGATTATATATGTTGACAGGAAAGATATTCACAATGTTAGGTTAGAAAGGAAGTATTTATTGTATAGCATATTTCCACTTGGAAAAAAAGTCTTTATACACGTGTACAGACAATATTGGTTGTCTACCTGACTGCTATTCCTTAGACCTTCTTACTTACTAGCAGAGCTCACCTCCCACTCTAAGGCTGGAAATGCCAATAAGTAACTTTCCCATATTCCTTTGCAGTATGGTCATGGGCACGTGACCCAATCCTGGCCAATAACACTTGAGAGGAAGTGTACTTGGGGACTTCTGAGAAAAGTTTTTCTCCCTGAGCTACAGAATGTAAGAAGAAACTCCCCTTCCTGCCTCTGAAGGGCCCTGTGAGGAGGTGATGCATGAGCTGGGGTGACCACTTTGCAACCATGATAGGAAAAGCCAAGGAACAAAAGCCGGTATGCCATGAACACTAGAGCATCTTTAGACAATGTATTCATGTGCTTGGGCTGCCATAAAAAAAAGTAACATAGACTGGGTGGATTAAACAACAACAATTTTTTCTTTCACATCTGCTGGAGGCTAGAAGTCCAAGATCAAGATGCCACGAAAGTTGGTTTCTTGCAATGCCTTTCTTCCTTGCTTGCAAAGGGTCACTTTATTGCATGCACCACAGAAAAAATAAAATTATATTTAATTTTTAATCTCTGGTGTCTCTTGCTTTTCTTTTAAGGACACCAGTTCTGTTGAATTAGGTCCCCACCTTTATGACCTCAGTTAACCTTAATTCCCTTTTTAAAGGCCTCATCTCCAAGTGTAGTCACACTGGGGGTCAGGCCTTCAACATTTGAACTTATAGAGGACAATTCAGTTCATAACAGACAAAAATCATCTAACTAAATATCCAATGATTACACATCTGTATATATATTAAAAATTATGCTTAATGCCCAGGGAAAAGTCTGGGAAAGTTAAAAGCTGGAGTTAAACAAAGATAAAAATATTTAGTTTTCATTCAGTTTCACCTGAAAATATGAGCAAGGGTTTAAAAAGGAGATATATCATTGCAAGGCACAAGAATTCGCTCTGTAAATCTAGAAATCACACTGTAGTTAACAAATGTCTCTTCAAAGAGGAATTATCCCTAACCATTGCCATTTATTTTTAAAAAATACTAAAATAGGTCAGAAAATCATTTACATCTGGAGAATATGTAATTTTAACAGTGCCTCCCCACAGATTATAAAATTGTGTCTCCAAATGTGCAATAGTTGAATAAAATATGTTAACAGTAAGCATGCTTTCCTTAGGAATTTGTTATATTACTGGAAATTATGTAAATAGCTTCCCCTAAGTTTTTTCCAGAAAATTTTAAAACTTTATTTGCATATGTCTTCCACATTTTTCAGAGGAAATATTTATTGACAAACTTTGTGGGATTATCTCAACTATTTACATGGCTGTTAATTTCTTTTAAAGTCTGCATCAATATACAACTGTACTTTTCAATTTGTGGAGATTGCCATACTGATTAAAAGAATAAGATTGCTATGGTACTGTTCTCTGTGCTTATTTTTAATGGTGGAAGTTGTGTCACGTACAAAAGATCAGAATTGTCATTAAATTTCAAGATACTTTTAAACAGAATTCAGACTAGAAACATTACAAAAATATGCTTCTTCTGAAATTATGAAAAATGCTTATAAAATAATTATATCCCATTAAGTGTAAAATACATACCTTATATGTAATCATTCATAAGCAGAGAGCAGATGTCAGATGTGGCTAAGGGATCTGAAAGGTGTGCAGGTATGTGTTCAATGGGAACAGTGGTGCTGGCTGGTAATTTTCTAAGCAGAGAAGGGATCAGTCTCACAGTAACAGATTCATATTAATTAAAATGCCCAAGAGAGTGATCCAGTTTACTCACAATTTCATAACAGAGTCTGATTATCAGTATGTGATTTTTAATATGTGATGTTTTGACAAATGAAATATTTTATGAAAACTTTAAACTATTAACTTTGAAAATAAGAGTCCAGAGATGAAACCATCTGGATACGGTAACCTATTCTTTGATAAAGTAGACAAAAATATACAATGGGGAAAAGAATCTCTCTTCAATAAATGGTGCTGGGAAAACTGGCTAGCTACATGCAGAAGAATGAATCTGAATCCCTACCTCTCACCTCTCACAAAAATCCACTCAAGATGGATAACAGACTTAAACCTAAGGCATGAAACGTTAAGAATCCTAGAAGAAGAGGTTGGGAAAACCCTTTTGGACATTGGCCTAGGCAAAGAATTCTTGAAGAAGACCCCCAAAGCAATCACCGCAGCAACAAAAATAAACAAATGAGATCTGATTGAATTAAAAAGCTTCTTCACAGCCAAGGAAACTATCATTAGAACAAATAGACAACCTACAGAATGGGAGAAAATATTTGCTCTCTACACTTCTGATAAAGGTCTAATAACAATTCTATCTAGAATTCAAAAGAATTAACAAGAAAAAATTAAACAACCCTATCAAGAAATGGGCATCAGAAATGAACACAAACTTTTCTAAAGAAGACAGAATAATGGCCTGCAAACATATAAAAAAATGCTCAACATCTTTAATCATTAGAGAAATGCAAATCAAAACCACAATGAGATACCACCTAACCCCAGTGAGAATGGCCTATATCAAGAAATCCCAAAACAACAAATGCTGGCGGGGATGTGGAGAGACATGAACTCTCTTACACTGCTGGTGGGACTGCAAATTAGTGCAACCTTTGTGGAAAAGAATTTGGAGATACCTAAAGCAGCTAGAAATAGAAATACCATTCGACCCAGCAATAGCATTATTGGGCATCTACCCCAAAGAGCATAAGTCATTCTATTATAAAGACATCTGCACCCGTATGTTTATGGCAGCACAATTCACTATTGCGCGGACATGGAAACAACCCAAGTGCCCGTCAATTCATGAGTGGATAACTAAAATGTGGTATATGCTCACAATGGAATATTACTCAATTCTAAGAAACAACAGCAAGCTAGCACCGCTTATATTATCCTGGATTAAGCTTAAACCCATTATCCAAAATGAGGCGACACAAGATCAGAAAAATGGGCTCCACATGTACTCGCCATCAAACTGGTACTGACTGATTAACACTATGGTGCTCAAATGGTGGTGGTGTTCACCAGGGATTCGGGGGTTGGGGGACTAGACCCACATCTTAGGGATGTGGTGAGCATTGTGGAGGGGAAGGGCATACCTCTAACCCTTCCTAGGGAGAGGCAAACATATAAAATGTAACCAAAATGTTTAAAAAAAACAAAACATTTATCAGATGTCGGGGAGGTGGGAGGGGGAGGAGGGGTGGGTATATACATACATAATGAGTGCGATGCGCACCACCTGGGGGATGGACATGCTTGAAGCTCCGACTCGAGGGGGGAGGGGAGACAAGGGCAATATATGTAACCTTAACAGCATTTGTACCCCCATAATATGCTGAAATAAAAAGAAAAAAAGAAAGAAAAGAAAAGAAAAGAAAAGAAAAGAAAAGAAAAGAAAAGAAAAGAAAAGAAAAGAAAAGAAAAGAAAAGAAGAGAAGAGTCTGGATAGAAGCACAGTTTGTGAATTATTTTTCACGGATTTTCTTTCAGCAGCTATTTTCCAGTTTTCACTCTTTCATCATAGATACGTAAGAGTGTCCATCATGAAGCAAGTTCTACCATGATTTCAGAAAATTTTTAAAATTCAGTGCCTAAGGGTTTATTTAAAAGTCTGCATCAAAAGCATACTTACTGTCTGGCCTTGCACTTGGTATGAGGACAGAGCAAAAACAAGTCCACATCATCTTTGTCTTCGGAAATCACAGTCTATGAATACTTCAGTCTTAGAACTGATGGTCAGGTGGGTCACACTGTCTGTTTATGACTAACTCCCATTCAGATTGGCCAGTGGCCTATCTTGATTGGCTAGTTTCTGTGCCATAAAAGGTGCTGAAGTATTTTGAATAGCTCCTCTGACTATAATGTTATAGCAAATATTCAGCTTCAATTTTAAACTGTTAGTTCAATGATATGTATGTGTATGTAAATTTGTTTTACTTTTAGTAATATAAAAGTTCTGAATATCATTTAACAGATTTTACAACTCTAAAATAAACAAAATAAGCCAATTTGAAGCCAAATGACCATTATTCTCAGAGGTTTACATAGTCCTCAAAGAGCACCTTCTCTTCATGCTACTTAACAGGCCAGCCTGATTTGAGCAATATCATTTTATAGGAAGCAGGGACCACAAATAACAAAGAAGAGCATTAACCTTAGTCTCATTTCAGAGAATTTGCACAAATCATAACCTCTAAAATCAAATAGTATGGCCTCATCTTATCAAAAAAGCTGTTGTGAAAAGTGAACATAAACAAAAGGACTCGTTTATCATTTTGTTGCCATTAGGAAACAAAAGGACTATTCTATGGTCCTTTCTTTTAGGAAGACTGATATTTAAACCGGTTCTCTTCAATTCACCTAGATTCGCTGTTTACACTGAAGAAGAAACACAGCAGAATTCTTAAGAACTTGGAACTGATAATTTGCTGTTCCTCATTTTTCTCTCATGGAGCTGAACTTTTTGGACCATCTTGTATTTCAAGGAAACCTAGCATCATTGTCCCTACCTCCAGTTATTCCTAAGTGTCTTTTGGATATTCTTTCCACAGCATATTACATGAAGTGACTGGAGGCATACTCATTTAATGCAACAAAGCAACTACTCTACTGGCTTTTAAAAATTGTCACAAATGCTACACATTTGGAGTAAATAGTGGGTAAAAAGTGGGTTATAGTTACACTGTCAGAAATTTATGTTACACTTAATGAAAAAGGATATTTTCTGAGAAGTTTGAAATGTGTGTACTTCAGAGGTTAGAAACACAAAGGCCAGGTAAATAACTGCAAATGTGTGATGTGGCTGAATGTGAGACAATAGGAAGTAGTGGGAACAAAAGATAGGCATGCTATATGGAAAACAACCACTTTTTCCATCTTCAGCCTAAGTTATTGTTCTCCAAGCCTATGAAAATCAGTGAAAATCAGCACTTATCGACAATTAATCAAGAAAAATCAATCTCAATTTTCATCCCTAAAATTAGCAATCATATCTACTGATTTTAAATGGTATCTTTGTGTGAAGCTTGTTTTGCTAACATGTGAAATGGCCTGCAGTGCTGGAAACTTTGGCTGTGTAGCCATTCCCCACTTATCAAAATGTGATTTAAAATTTTTCTATTTTATAAAAAAAACAGACATTTAAACCTATTTTTTATGTATAGTTTGTCAATTTCATAAAGAATTTAAAGGCATACTTGATCATGATAAGAAGAGAGGTTAATACCTGGCCACCTCCGTTGCGAAGAACTGGCAATGATACCCAAGAAAGGGGAAGAATTTCTGCCAGTACTTGTGGGTCAGTTGATTTCAGAAGGCCTGAGTACAAGTACAAGGTACTCCAGTGTCTGCTAGACAACTAAGAAAGTCAAAATTACTCAGTATCAGGCATTATCTTTGTTAAGATTTCAAAAGGAAGAGGTAAACCACTGGGAAATTTGGTCCCTGAATGGGCAGCTGCTTCCCAGAAAGAAGGAAGAAGAAAGGAGAAGCACTTGTTTGATGAGCAACTAGCCAACTCTGCCACAGCTAAATCTCTGCCTTAACAAAGTCTGAATGAGGAATTTGTATATAATTTTCAGATCGAGTTGTTTATGAAATCTTGGATAATATTATTTCCTTGAGTGATATTATGATAAATTTAGAGTTATGTTTGAGATTTTATTTTAATACAGTCCAGATTACAATGTAATTTTTCCTATAAAAAGTAATCAAAGATTATCAATTTAAGGAATGTTGCAGCCGGGCACGGTGGCTCACACCTGTTGTCCTAGCTTTCTGGGAGGCCGAGGCGAGCGGATAGCTGCTACTTCAGGGGTTCGACACCAGCCTGAGCACATCCTGAGCACAGTGAAACCCTGTCTCTAAAAAAAAAAAAAAAGGAATGTTGCATTAGGAATGGCTCTTGAAAAGGAATTGTATTTGTAAACTGGCTGAGATTATTTAATTTTGGGTCTCAATCAGGTCTTGTCCTAGGCTGTTGACTTTCCTTTAGTGGTCAATGAGTTCTCTTGATAACCAACCATCTAACTCATCCAATAATTTTTCTCTATTAAAAGAATTCCTTCTACTACCTAGTAAGCAGGATTATTGCTGCCTAAGAAAACAAGTCTCCTAGTAGATGACAAACCATAAGATGTATAGAAATTAGGGGGAGAAATCCAGACAGTTTAAAAAAGTATGCTGGCTTTTGCAAGTTTGGTTTAGTTACTATTACCACTAATAGCTGTATCAACAAACCACGTAAACCTAAAAGCGTCATTTGGTAAAATCACTCAGTTTTCACTTAAATGACAAATGGAAGAGTTGATATGCACTCTAAAAACCCACAAGTGGTGTGGGAGGATTAAGACAAAGAAGATTACGTACTCATTTGAGTATGTGTCCCCTTTTGGCAAATTGAATTCTAAATACGAAAATAATTTAAATACGGATTAGAAAAGTAAAGTTCATAGTTGCTTTCTACTTTCTCCCCTCTTATTCCAGGACAAACCTGGAACTAATGTATTTAGAAAATGAAGTAAACAATTTTTAAATATTGCTAGTAGTAAAAACCAGAGAACGGTGTCAGAGGTTTAAAAACTCAACTTCGTAATCCCATAACATATACTGTAGATCTACTTGGTGATGAGACCATCTGCAACTCCTGGTGTTGAAAGGAAACTTCTTTATATGACAGATTTAGTTTTTTTCTAAGTACTTTAATCTTATTTTATCCACTTGGAATGTCAGTTCTGCTCTCCAAAGAAATTTACCACTTACTACTTATATGTAGTGTTTGCATTAAAAGCTGCTAAAAGCAATCTTACGTGGATGCTGAATATTTTCCAGACAACTAAACCCATGATATTAGGATGTACAGAAAATATTCTGTTATTAATTTACCTAATAAATATTTTTGTTATTAAAGTAAAAGTTTTAAATTCTTCAACTAGTAGAAATTTTTTAGATTAATAATATGCTAATGTAATTTGCATTTAAGTTTTCATTTGTCAAATAGCCTAAATTTATAAAATTTTAAACTTATCATCTGTATGAAATTATGGCATCATAGGTCCTTAAATCAGCAAGTTCTACTTTTGCTCACAGCTTTTTGTAGACTGAAAATGAGGTAAGATGGTCATTGTAATGCATTTTCCCATCTTATCTGTAGATTATTTAAAAAGCAATAAGGTAATAATGAAATATAGTTAAATAAACAGATAAATAAAACTACAAAACTACTATAACCAAAAAAATTTGATTCTTTTACACAGAAATTAAACACTAGCAATTTTACTAGATATCTAGCATACTTCTATGCTGGACTGCTTGCTATATTCATGCAGTTTATGCCCAGCTAAGAAGGTTGAGTGATGACCAAAATGTTTATTGTTTCACTCACCAAGCATTGCTCTAATTTAGCTTAGAATCTATTAACCCAGAGGCAGAATATTTTTTCTAATTTGCCAATGTCTTTTCTAAGATACTGTATGTGATGGTGGGAGAGGCCGGTCATTAGAAGGTCATTTTACTTTTAGTTAAACCTATTCGAAAGTTTCCATTAAGGCTAAGAATTTCATATAATATCAATCTGAGAAGTTTGTTATTAAAAAGGCTTCTGTAAAAGTTGGTAATTTTGATGTACATTGAAAACACTTTCAGAATTAGCTGAAGTGAAATAAGAAATAATAGAGGGGGAAATATATCCATGCTCAAACTGCTCTAACTGGAAAATATCTCATAATTCATAAAAGATGAATTAAAGAATGTGAGAAAGATATAATTTGGTCCAAACTGAAGGAGGATCTTGGAAATCTGTTATAGTATCATGGGAAGTAAAGGAGGAAGTCCTAAAATGCCCCATTAATCTTCCCCAGAATGCATTCACAAGCATTCGGAAGTAGCAGAGAGAAAAAGATGGGAAATCCCTAAGCTGGAGTACATTTGCCCATTATCCACAGATCATTTGTGGGGTAGGACTGGAACAGACACCACCAGGAGCCTACATGTTACCATGACACATTGCCATCACTTTTCTTCTAAAAGTTACTCCTACAGTTACTCCTTAACTGACAGGTGTTAGGTGTAGAGGTGAGTATAGATTGTGTGAGAGATGGAAAAGCATATCCCTAAAGCCAGTTCTCCAGTTTCAGACCAAAGATAACTTTGAAGGAAAAAATGAGCTGAACTATGATACAAAACTTAATTTTTTTTCTTAACCGAATTCACCCCAACGTGCTGGCTCACCCAGAAGCAAGGTGACAAAAGCAAAATTGAAGTATCACAGCATGCAGCACAAGAGTCTCAACCACTTTAGAGAAAAAACCAGCAAAGAGGCAAAATGAAACAAAACAAAAATTCAAATTGTACCAGCCCATGGTGTCATATTAACACTTTTGACTGCTGAAGAAAATATGAGCTATCAACACCTAACCCTCAAGCTCTAACGGGAGTATTTATACAGTGCGTAAGTAAACAAATAATGAGGTCAAGGAAATTGTAACCACATTATTCTGGAAGAAATAGCAGGTGCAAAAGTAACCATCCACTCCAAGATGAATATATAGAAAAAATATTATAACCTGAAACTTTGACAAAAAGGCTATAGGCATAAAAAATGAAAAGAAAAGAAACAGTGGATGTGAGAAAGATGAACATTTTTGGAAATTACTATATATGTTATAAAAAATCAAACAGCATATGTCTATCCTTTCAAAGAATGTTAAAAAATACATTAAGCCTATGTAACATGGTAAGAATTAGTTAATAATAATATCATAACAATATTTTATTTTAAAACTTAAACAGGTACAACTAAGGAAAAAATTACAAAGGAAAATAATACCAATGAACAATTTATAACTTACTTAAAACCATTAATATACAGAATACTCTAATAATGGCATGGAAAAGTAACTTCAGAAAAATTTACACAAAATTAGGAAATGGATGAAGAGATAAAAATTATTAGAGATGGATATGAGGGCAGATGTTAGGGATGCAAAATATGAAGAATTGGAGTTCTTCAAAAAGTGACAAGAATAAATACAACAGAAAAAATGTAAAAGCCCTCACAGATATAATAGAGAGCTTCCACATATATATGACAGGTTAGCCACACATGTTTATATCCTCTGTCACACAAATCTTCAGCAAAATAACGTTACAGTAATGAAAAATTGTATTGGTCTACATGGACAAAAAGAATTTGGGAAGGAACGCCAGAAACTGATTCCCATAGACTTTTGGAAGATAGAAAGTGATATTTGAAGAGAGATCTGGGCACATCATACACCTGGGAGGTAAGGTTCCTGTTTTGGGTATCCCATGACCACCCACACTTTCAGTAATTCACTAGAAGGAATCACAGGACTTAGCAGATAAATGTACTCACAGCAAAGATTTATTACAGTGCTAGAACAAAGATCAGGAAGGGAAAAAAACAGGTGGATTCTGGAGGAATCAATGTGCAGGCTTCCTACTCTCTCTCCCTCCCTTGTCCCACAGAGCACACATTCCTTCCATCAGAGAAAATGCAGCAACACATGTGTGTGCTATTTCCACCCAGGGAAGCCTGTCTGAGACTAATAAGTTAGAATTTTGACTGGGGGCCGGTCATGTAAGTATCCTTTGCCTAGCAACCACAAAAATTCCAGACTCCCAGAAGGAAAACGAGTATTCACCATAAATGATGATGTTTGTACAAACAGCCTAGGCAGAGCAAAACTACCTTATCAGTTAGTGACAAAAAGATCATCAAGCCAAGTTCCCAGATGCCAACCTTGCAAGCAGGCCCTCCTAACGACAGTGACTTCAGGCCTGCTCTGTTATCTCTTCTGCACAGACCTACTCCCAGCCTTTACAGAACAACTCCTCCTTCCTGCACACCTCTGCCAGATAAAGAGAGGTTTATTCCGTGGAGAAAATTGAAATAGGATGTTTTAACTTGGGGACCCAGGCATTGCATATCCCAGAAATGAAGTGAAGGACTAAAAACAAGGACAGTAAGTAAAAGTCTATATATTGAGCTGTGAGGTTCTCAGGCCACTTTACTGCCCAGAGGATTAGAAGATTCTACTCTGATGAAGCTAAATATCTCCCAAGAAAACATTACTTGAATTTCATATAAAGATTTTCCAATGAAAATATCATAAAGATAATTAATGTATTTCTCCAAATTAAGTAACTAAGTTATCTCAGTAGGTACCTGAGATGGTTGTCTAAGTATTCTTTTTCTAAAAATGGTGTCTTCCTCTATCAACATGGTTTATATGGAAGTGCTTTCTTCAGTGTGGTGTAATCCTGTCCCCTGGTCCAATTTGGATTAGGGTTTGTTCCCAACTCCAGTAGAATCCCTTTTCTAGGATATTTTAATTCAGCCCTACGGAAAGCTTGAGCTCATTTTCTTCCTAGTGTCTCAAAAATGATGAGGTGTAAAATATGGAAATCATTGGCAACCACATGTGCTGCCATATGGATAACTCTGTTTTGCAATGAAAGCGAATAAAGATTGACAATAAAGAAGAATGGCAGCACTTGAGTACTTGGTATGAAATATGCTTAATGCCCAGTTACATACTTGCCCTTTCCATGGTTTGATATTCACCATTGTCTTGAATTCTGTAAGGGAATCTATTTTGCCTTATTTTTGTGCTGTTGGATTGGCTTTCTGGCACTTACAAATAAAAGAGTCATTACTAAACCTATTACACAAACAAATCATTTCTATTAGGCGAATTTTTAAATTTATTTTTATTCATTTCTTCTTGAACTCAAATGACATCTCACCAGCATTTTCTATGACTTAATGATCTCATTTGTAAAATAAAAGGATTAGACCCTGGTTTGCAATCCTGTCTGGGCTTTGGGGGTCACCTGGCTGGAGAGTTATTTTTAAATGCCCAGACCCTGTTCTCCATACTTTCTTTGTCTTCTTCAAGTACTAATGTCTATCATTCTATGATTCAACTTGAAGAGTTATTCAATATGTTAGGCTAACCTGAGAGATACTATGGTGGTGAAAGACTTGAGAAAAACGGAATCGAAATTATGTAATAGACTATAATACATGTATCTGATCTCATTTGCCCATATTCCAAAAGATGCTAGTCAATTAAATATCAGATTTGTTGTTATTGTCACCATTTATCATAATCATGAGAAGAAAACAAAAGTATCCGAGACAAAGAAAAAAGTAAATGACATGCAAATAATACCAGTGCAGGAACCAAAATTTTTATAGTATTTAAGGGAAATCTTGCCATACCAAGGCAAGAGGTTTTTAAAGAAAATAGTATTAAATCCAGTCATCTACAAAGAATTCAAGAATTGTTTTCAAAACTCTATTTTATCTTAGAAAACAGCTATAAAACAAAGATAAAAAGCTCTTCCAGCAGGGAAGAAGAGCTTCCAGACCTCCAGCCTAGTATCAATACCCTGCAAAGTTCAACACACTCAGAGGTCACAGCCTTCTTTCCTCCCTACCAAGGAAAGAAACAGAAGAAATGCATCCATTTCTCATTTTCATCCAAGTCTTAATCATCATGTAAAACTTTTGTCTGCCAATAATTTTTTCATTATTTTTTATTAATTGAATTAATTAAATATTAGTAAAGCATCTACCCTAGATAAAACATAATGCCAGCTCCAAAAAGAAAAGGAAAAAAAATACAAATTCTGCCTTACTCTGAAATTGTAGGGATAAAAACATATCCATACATAAAAAGTATGTATACCACAAATATGTATATGTGTGTGGGTATATATGTGTGTGTGTATATATATATATATATGTGTGTGTGTATCAGGAAAACTATAAAGATAATAAAATCAAACACTACAGCTATTATACAATGAAGGGTAAAAGTCCAGATTTTGAATCCAGGCTATTCACTTCACTGCTTTTGACTATAACAGGTTATTTAGTCTCAACTTTCATATTTTCAAGATGGTGATAATTATATCCATTTCAAAAAGCAGATGTAAGAATTAAATAGGTTCACATATGCAATATGAATATCATAATACCTAGAATAGGGTGATCAGTAAGTCAATGAGATGAATTAGTCAATACTCTTTTGATGACAAGTTCCAAAAAATTAAAATTAAAAAAAACTCCAAGTATTTTAAATTGGATTATCTCAAGGAAAATATTTTAAAAGAAAGTATATTTGGGCATCAAGAAGCACAGAAACCAAGAACTAAGCCACTGGAACTCTAACTAGCTATTCTCACAGTTGGTTTCTCTCCCTTGCTCTCTGATCACATAGCCACAACACATTCAAACTCACACTTTGGAAGTGGCAAAAAGCTCCTCACCACTCACTAAGGTCCAGTTTAAATATTTGTTCTGCAAAGTGTTCACAAATGCCACAGAGCAGAATTAATCACTCTCTTCCCTGTATTCCTATATATATATATACACATACTGCATACTCTGTCCGGGTCCAGCATCTTTGAAGCGATGAGAGTGAGGACCTCAAAACCCATGACTGCAGGGGCACTTAGAGCCAGCTTGGTCTTCTCTGCAAATAGTTTTCAAACTGCTTCTTCTTCCATTTTTTAAAGTTTGTATATCTCCTTTCAATTTCTGAAAATGATGTGCAGATGTTCTGGTTATTGCTATGTAACAAGTAACCCTGGATTTAGTGGCTCAATACAATAATTATTTTATTTTCTCTCATAGTGTTGGTGCATCAGGAATTCAGGAAGAGCTTGTATAGGAGGTTCAGACTCAGAGTTTCCCATGTGGCTGCAGTCAAATGTTGGCTAGAGCTGGAGCAGGTGACTAGCTAGGTATCCAGGAGGTCTCTCCATGAGGAGCAATTTGGGCTTCCTTACTGAGTAATCTCTCCAGGACTGTTGAACTGCTTCTAAGGCAGTTTAGAGTTCTAGTGCTATTGCTACATAACAGATTACCCTAAGTGGCTTAAAACAAGAAAAAATATTTATTTGATCATGAATTATATCAAATTACATAGTCTGAAATTTGAGCAGGGCTAAGCACAGTATCAGCTAGTCACTCAACCAGGGACTAGAGAGTTCCCTTTAAAGATGGCTTGCTCACATGGCTGACACACTGGTACAGGCTATAGGCTAGGAACTAAGCTGGACTGTGGAACCAGGGTCCCCATGTAGGCCTTTTAATAGACTTCTTGGGCTTCCTTACTAAATGATTCCAAGAGTGTCCCATAAAAATAATGGGATTTTGTGGTGTGTTTTGATCTAGTCTCGGAAATCACAGGGCATCACCATATCACATTCTATTGGTTATAAACAAGTTGTTAATATGTCAAAATTCAAGGGAAAGTAATTAGGTTCCACGTGTTAATGAGAGAGCAGTAAGGTTCTAAAAGAATGTATAGAGTAGGAAATTTTGTTGAGGACATCTTCGAAATACACAGTTTTTCACAGCATATCTGCAAGAACTGGAAAACTTTGTGTATTTGAAATCTTTGGGGCAGATATGTTTCAGAATTTAGAATTTTTCAGCTATTAGAAATGTAACACAGTACACATAATGCTTCTTATGTAAACTCCCCAGTAGATCTGGGAAGCAACTGTAATCACAAACATTAATATTTTCTCAGTGCAATCGTCATTCTAAGTAAATAAACATTTCAAAGAGATGTAAGTCAGTTCAGATCATATTTTGCCACCAAATGAGTTTGCCATATATTTACAAAAAAATAAAAAAACTTAACATTTTCAGAACTTTGGGGATTTTGAATTTGCAAATAAGTAATTATAAAACAAAAATTATAATGTTTAGAAAAAGATTAATTCTTGGTGACTTCTCATGGATACATACCTTTTAAA
>CAUYPO010025149.1:0-18009 GCA_963574435.1 Cheirogaleus major | reverse complement strand
GTAATATGGAGTATTTTTTTCATATACCTGTTGGCCATTTGTATGTCTTCTTTTTTTTTTTGAGACAGAGTCTCACTCTCATGCCCGGGCTAGAGTGCTGTGGTGTCAGCCTAGCTCACAGCAACCTCAAACTCCTGGGCTCAAGGGATCCTTCTGTCTCAGCCTCCCGGGTAGCTGGGACTACAGGCATGTACCACCATGCCCGGCTAATTTTTTCTATATATTTTTAGTTGGCCAATTAATTTCTTTCTATTTTTAGTAGAGACGGGGTCTCACTCTTGCTCAGGCTGGTTTCAAATTCCTGACCTTGAGCAATCCTCCCGCCTCAGCCTCCCAGAGTGCTAGGATTACAGGCGTGAGCCACTGCGCCTGGCCACATGTCTTCTTTTGAGAAATATCTATTCAGATCTTTGCCCATTTTTTAATTGGATTTTTTTTTTTTTTGCTATTGACTTGCTATTGATTCCTTATATATTCTGGTTATAATCTCTTGTGTGGATAGTTTGCAATATTTTCTTCCATTCTATAGGTTGTCTCTTCATTCACTTGATAGTTTGCCATGGAGAGCTTTTTAACTTGATGTAATCCAATTTGTTTCTTTTTGCTTTTGTTGCCTGTGCTTTTGAGGTCTTACCCAGAATGACTTTACCCAGTTTCATAGTTTCAGGTCTTACATTTAAATCTTTAATCTATTTTGATTTCATTTTTGTATATGGTGAGAGAAGGGTTTAGCTTCATTCTTCTGGCATATGATTATCAGTTTTCCCAGCACCATTTATTGAAGAGACTGTCCTTTCCCCAGTTTATGTTCTTGGCACTTTTGTTGAAAAATGAGTTGACTGTCAATGCATGGGTTTCTTTCTGGATTCTCTATTCTGTTCCATTGGTCTGTGCATCTATTTTTATGCCAGTATATGCTGTTTTGGTTACTATGGCTTTATAGTATATTTTTAAGTCAGGTAGTATGCCTCCAGCTTTATTCTTTTTGCTCAGGATTGCTTTGAATCTTTGAGATATTTTGTGGTTCCATATGAGTTTAGGGTTGTTTTTTCTATTTCTGTGAAAAATATCATTGGTATTTTGATAGGGATTGCATAGACTCTGTAGATCACTTTGGGTAGTATTGACATTTTAGCAGGATTTATTTTTCTAATCCATTTACAAGGGATATCTTTTTTGTGTCCTCTTCAATTTCTTTTATCCATGTTTTATAGTTTTCCTCATAGAGATCTTATACTTCTTTGGTTAAATTTATTCTTAGGCATTTTATATTTTTTGTAGTTATTATAAATGAGATTGGTTTCTAGACTTTTTTTTTTAGTTTCTTCACTGTTGATTTATATAAATATTACTGATTTTTGTACATTGATTTGATATGCTGAAATTTTACTGTATTTGTTTACCAGCTTTAACAGTTTTTTGGTGGAATCTTTAGATTTTTTAGATATAATATCAGATCATCTAAAAAAACAATAATTTGACTTCTTCTTTTCCAACTTGGATGCCCTTTGTTTCTTTCTCTTGCCTAATTTTCTCTGGCTAGGACTTCCAGTACTATGTTGAATTAAACTGGTAAAAATGGGTACCCTTGTTTTTTTCAGATTTTAAAGGAAAGGCTTTCTATTTTTCCTCATTCACTATGATGCTAGCTGTGGGTTTTTCACAGATAGCCATTATTGTTTTGAGGTATGTTCCTTTTATACTCAGTTTGTTAAGAGTTATTATTATGAAGAGATTTTAAATTTTGAAAAATACTTTTTCAGCTTCCATTGCAATGATCATATGATTTATGTCCTTGATTCTGTTAACGTGATATATCATGTTTATTGATTTGTGTATGTTAAATTATTCTTGCATCCCTGGGATGAATCCCACTTAATCATGGTGGATGATCTTTTAAATGTGTTAGTATATTCAGTTTGCTAGTATTTTGTTGAGGATTTTTACATCTATGTTCATCAGGAATACTGACCTGTAGTTTTCATTTTTTTTTGTTGAGTCCTTGTCTGGTTTTGGTATCAGGGTAATGCTGGCCTCATAGTGTGAGTTTGAAAGTATTCCCTCCTCTTCAATTTTTTGGAATAGTTTGAGTAGAATTAGTAATAGTTCTTTAAATGTTTGGTAGAATTTAGCAGTGAAGTCATCAGGTACTTGGCTTTTCTTTGATAGAAGACTTTTTATTACTGCTTCCATCTTGTTACTTGTTACTGATATCTTCAAATTTTCTATTTCTTAGTAGTTCAATCTTGGTAGGTTGTATGTGTCCAGGAATTATCCATTTGTTCTAGGTTTTCCAATTTTTTGGCATATTGTTATTTATGATAGTCTCTAATGATCCTTTGTATTCCTGTGGTATCATTTATGTCTCCTTTTTTGTTTCTGGTTTTATTTTTTTGAACTTTTTTTCTTAGTCTAGCTAAAGGTTTGACAATTTTGTTTATCTTTTCAAAAAGCCAACTTTTTATTTTGTTCGTTTGTATTTTTTTGTCTCAATTTCATTTATTTCTGCTCTGATCTTTATTATAATACTTCTTTTCTTCTACCAATTTTGGGTTTGTTTTGTTCTTGCTTTACCAGCCCCATGAGGTGCATCATTAGATTGTTTTTTTAAATCATTCCACTCTTTGGATGTAGGTGTTTATTGCTATATATATCCCTCTTAGTACTTCTTTTTCTGTATCTCATAGATTTTGGTATATTGTATATCAATTTTTATTTGTTTCAAGAAATCTTTAAATTTTCTTCTTAATTTCTTCATGACCCATTGATCATACAGGAGCATGTTGTTTAATTTTCATGTGTTTGTATATTTTCCAAAGTGCCTCTCATTATTAATTTCTAGTTTTATTCAGTTGTGATCAGAAAAAATAAGTATGATTTTGACTTTTTTGAATTTGTTAAGACTTCTTTTGTGGTCTAACATATGATCTATCCTGGAGAATATTCCACATGCTGATGAGAAGAATGCATATTCTGCAGCAGTTGAATGAAATGTTCTGTAAATGTCAGTTAGATCCATTAGGTCTAAGTGTAGTTTAACTCCACTGTTTCTTTATTGTTTTCCTGTCTGGATGATCTGTCCATTACTGAGAGGGGGGTTTTGAAGACCCCTACTATTATTGTATTGTAATCTATCTCTCTCTTTAGATCTATCAATGTTTAGTTTATATATTTGGATGCTCCAATGGTGGGTGCATATTTATTTACAATTCTTATATCCTCTTAGTGAATTGACCCCTTTCTAAGTATATAGTGACCTTCTTTGTTTCTTTTTACAGTCTTTAACTTAAAAGTCTATTTCATCTGATATATGTATAGCTACTTCTGCTCTTTTTTGGTTTTCATTTGCTTGGAATATCTTTTTCCATCCCTTCACTTTCATTCTAAGTGTATCTTTATAAGGAAAGTGAGTTTCTTGTAAGTAGCATATAGTTGATTTTTTAAAAAAAAATCCATTCAGCACTCTGTATCTTTTAGTTAGAGAGGTTAGTCCACTTACATTCAGTGTTATTATTGATATATAATGATTTACTGCTTCCATTTTGGTACTTGTTTTTAGTTGGTACTAGTTTTTAGTTTATAAGTTATCTTATCCTTTTTGACTGTCTTCCTTTGTGGTTAAGTGATTTTCTCTGGTAATATGTTTCAATTCATTGCTTTTTATTTTTAGTGTATCTATTATAGGTTTTTGCTTTATAGTTACCATGAGACTCACAAAGAACATCTTACAGCTATAACAAGTTATTTTAAGCAGATGACAACTTAACTTTGATTAAAGAGAAGAAACAAACAACAGAAAAACTAAAAAAAAAAACTACACTTTAACTCCATCTCCCTCCCCTACTTTTTTACTTTTTTCATCATAATTTGCATTTTTATATATTTTCTTCCTCTTAACAGGTACCCATGGTTATTGTTATTTTTGATAAATTTGTCTTTTAATCTTCATATTATTAGGTTGGTGCAAAAGTAACTGTGGTTTTAGCATTGTTGAAATTTGCTATTTGGTATTGGACTACATTCTTAAATGTGGTTATGTAATACATCATTTTAATGTGCATTTCTCTCTTTATGATTTTCTGCCAATGACTTATTACTTGCTGTTTATTTTATATGTATTTTAGACTATGGAAATGATGAAATTTGAGCTATTTTCTTATTTGAGTTTGAAATGGATTGTAAAGCAGCAGAGACAACTTACAACATCAAAAACGCATTTGGCCCAGGAACTGCTAATAAACATACAGTGCAGTGGTGGTTCAAGAAGTTTTGCAAAGGAGATGAGAGCCTTGAAGATGAAGAGCACAGTAGCCGGCCATCAAAAGTTGACAACGACCGATTGGCAGCAATCATCAAAGCTGATCCTCTTACAACTACAAGAGAAGTTGTAAAAGAACTCAACATCAACCATTCTACTGTCGGTCGTTCGACATTTGAAGTGAATTGGAAATGTGAAAAAGCTCGATAAGTAGGTGCCTCATGAGCTAACCAAAAATCAAAAAAATCGTAGTTTTGAAGTGTCATCTTCTCTTATTATACACAATGAACCATTTCTTGATCAGATTGTGATGTGCCATGAAAAGTGGTTTTTTTATGACAACCAGCGACAACCAGCTCAGTCGTTGGACTAAGAAGCTCCAAAGCACTTCCCAAAGCCAAACCTGCATCAAAAAAAGGTCATGATCTCTGTTTGGTGGTCTGCTGCCGATCTCATACCCTACAGCTTTATGAATCCTGGCGAAACCATTATATCTGAGAAGTATGCTCAGCAAATCGATGAGATGCATTGAAAACTGCAGTGCCTGTAGCCGGCATTGGTCAACAGAAAGAGCCCAGTTCTTCTCCATGACAACGCCCAACCACATATCGCACAACCAACTCTTCAAAAGTTGAATAAATTGGGGTATGAAGTGTTGCCTCATCCACCATATTCACCTGACCTCTTGCCAACCTCTTCAAGCGTCTCGACAACTTTTTGCAGGGAAAATGCTTTCACAACCAAAGGGATGCAGAAAATGCTTTCCAAGAGTTTGCTGAATCCCAAAGCATGGATTTTTATACTACAGGAATAAACAAATTTATTTCTCATTGGCAAAAATGTGTTGATTGCCATGGTCTATTTTGATTAAAAAAGATGTATTTGAGCCTGGTTATAATTTAAAATCACGGTCTAAAACTGCAATTACTTTTGCACCAACCTAATAGAACCATGAGTGGTTTATATACCACAGTTATAGAATTAGAGTATTCTGAATTTGTCTGTGTACTTTTACTAGTGAGTTTTATATCTTCAAATGTTTTCTTTTTGCACATTAGCATCCTTTTCTTTCAGATTGAATAATTCCCTTTAGCATTTCCTGTGAGAGGGATCTAGTAGTGATTAATTCCCTCAGCTTTTGTTTATTTGGGAAAGACCTTATCTCTTCTTCATGATTGAAGGAATGTTTTGCTGGGTAGAGTATTCTCAGCAATTTTTTTCTTCAGAATTTTGAATATATTGTCCCACTCCCTATTGGCCTGTATGGTTTTCACTGAGAAGTCTGTTGCCGATGAGTTGGAGCTCCTTTGTATGTTCTTTGCTTCTTTTCTCTTGCTGCTTCTAGGATCTTCAGTTTGTTTTTGACCTTTGAGAGTATGATTATTATATGCTTTGGAGTAGTCTTAATTGGGTTGAATATGTTTGGTGTTCTGTGGCCTCTTGGACCTGGATAGTTATATTTTTCCTCTATGTTTGGAAAGTTTTCTGTTATTATTTCTTAGAATAAGCTTTCTATTCCTTGCTTTTCTCAACTCTTTCTTGAACATCAGTTAATTTTAGATTTTCTTTTTTGAGGTTATTCTCTATATCTTAAAGGCTTTCTTCATTATTTTATTTCTCCTCCAACTATATTTTCCAATAACCTGTCCTTAAGCTCATTGATTCTTTCTTCTGTGTCATCCATTGTTGTTGAGAGCCTCTAATGCATTTTTTAGTTCAACAAATGCATTTCATTTCTCAGTTCCAGGATTTCTGTTTAATATTTTAATTATTTTAATCTGTTTCTTAAATTTCTCTGATAAATTTCTCAATTTCTTTCTTGTGCTATCTTGGAGTTAGTTGAATTTTCTTAGAACTGCTGTATTGAATTCTTGATTTGAGAGCTCACACACTGCTCATTAGTGTCAATCACTGACTTGCTTTGTCCATTTGGGGATATCATAGTTTCCTGGTTGCTGTTGTTTCAGATGTGGATGTTTGCCTCTACCTCCTCATTGAAGAACTAGTTTTTTCTTTTAGTCTTCACTGTCTTTTTTAGTCTTTCTAGGGTATATTTGCTTAGAGTTTCTTTGCAGTTAGTTGCCTGTGATTCCCCTTAATCCTAGATCACTGCCTCATTTTCAGCACTAGATGGCACCTTAAGCCCAGGTTTGCCTCAGCTCGGGCAAACACTGGAGCACTGCCTATCCTGGAATGGGGTGGGGCGCCCGAAAGGGGATATCCAGCTGTGTGGAAAAGCTGACCTGTGAACTATGGCTCCTACAGTATAGTGCTGCTGAACAGCCACTCTGATTTGGCATCTCCTTTGACTGAGATAAAAAGCAGAGTTTTGCAGGCTGGGGTTTATAGTTCCACCTATCCTCTTTGTCTTTAGCTGGCTTTTTCTCTTTTCAAGTATTTGTGATGCTTCCTGTGGGTTGAGGCAGGAGCAGTTTTCCTACAATGGAACCCAGTATGGTGAGGAAGCTGGCTTTCTGCCTCAATTTCACTTTTTTCCAGTGTAGAAACTATGAGACTGGGAGGAATTTTCTGTACATGGTGCCTGGCAGACTGGGGGAGAGGCATCACAGAATAAAGTTACCTTTATTGTCTTCTCAGAATTTTTCACTTCTCTCTGGCACCAGGGATTATCTCAGCTTCTGATTTGTATTCTGGGATATTGCTAGTGATAATCTTGGCCCTGGATATTTGTTTTTAGTTTTGTGTGGGGTAGGTGAAGCCAGATTGCTTCTACTCTCCATTTTGGTGATGTCTATAATTGTTTTCTTTTTTTTTCTTTTATTGATCTCTGTGGCTTCCATACAGTAACCCTTTTAAAACATTTTCACTGTTCCTGAGCCCTCACTCCTGTGACTCTCTACAGATAATTTACCTCCTGTACTTTTTAACAAACTTGAAGTCATCTTGATGAGTTCTTGAGCCTTTTCTCCTTCAAAATTCCCGTTTTAGTAGTTCTGGTTTTCAACCATCTCTCATCCCTTTTATCCCAGAGGAATAGATTGCCTTTCAGATATTTTAAGATTAATTTTTCTACCTTTTCACCTCCTCTAAGATATTATTTCTACTTTTTCTTTCTGCTTTTTTTCATCTTTAATGTTTTCTTTTCTGGCTTTTCTTTTTTTCTATGAATATGCTTAGTTCTTTCCAAAGAGATTCTTCCTTTTTACTCTACTTCTCAAGCTATTATCCTATTTCTCTTTTTACTGAAAACTTATCAAGAATAATTTATATTTGCTTCTTCCATTTCCCAGTTGCAAACTAAATCTTTTTGTCATCACTCTACTGAAACTTTTCTCTTAAGTACCAACTAATCATAAACTCTGTTGGCCTTATGTTCATTTCTTATCTTCTGTGACCTTTTTGTGGCACTGGACAATACCCTTCTCTCTCTTTTCTTAATTCTTTCCTCTCTGGCTACTGTGGAATTGTTCTCTCCTGGATGTTTTCATCCTCCTCCATCTTTGATTACTCCTTCTTTCCTTTCTTCACAAGTATGTTTTCTTATTCCACTTACTAAATATAAGTGTTTCTAAGATTTTTGCCCTTGTTTCTCTTCTTTTTTTAAATTTACACTTTTGGTGATCTTATCCTTTCTCACTGCTTTCATTGTCATTTCTGTTCAACTCTGAGTCTATATATTTTTTCCATATTTTCTTTTGATATCTTATTCTGTGTTTAAGGTCCAAAGTTAACTTACCATCTTCTGAAAAGTCATCCCATCTCTTCACTTTTAAGTCTCCCTGTAACCTACCAAAGTCATCCATGGATCCTTCCTCTTAATCACCTCTCATTAGGACTATGCAGAAAGTTCTCCCTCTTTTCCGGTCCATCCTACGCACTTTTACTAGATTGTCTCCTAATGCATAGTTCTTAGCAGAACTCAGAAACTTTCAGTTGTTTCTTACTGAATAAAAGTTGAACTCCTTAGTCTAGTGTTAAAACTATTCTGTAGTTATTTCTCAAAATATATTTTAGGATTACCTACATTAGAATCACCTGATTTCCTAAAAAAAAAAAAAAAAATCACCTGAGATACCTGGGTACCATCCTAGAATTTTAAGGGTCTCTTCTGGCTCAGGAATTTGTATTTTATCCAGTCTTTATATGATTCTAAAGTTTATTAACTTCTGCTATATGACCTCCTTTTGGTTGTTATACATGACATCACTCAGTTTCACAGAATCAACATTTCTGTCACATTGAATTACTTGTCATTTTATCATTTTGACCTTATTGTGTACCATGCTTTCTAATGTGCCTGCTCTAGCTGTTTCCTCTATATGAAATACCCTCCCTTCTAGTCTCTTCTATCCATCAAGATTCATTTCACATATTTCATCCTATTTAAGGATTTCTTGACCTGAGGTGGAAGTGAGTTTCTCTTCCTCTGAGCATGGTTATGCTTTCTTATGGGACTTTTCATAATTACCACAATCAGTTGCTTATAAATAATCCTTTTTTACTATAAGACTGTAAGCTTCTTGAATTCTGTTACTGTGTCAGGTATGCATTTTTAGATTTTCCATAGGTATATACACATAAGCTTTGAGGCCTAAAACATAGATGATATTAGATATTCAATAATTGTTGCTTAAATAATAGACTAATTGGCAATTGATCAATGTATCAAATAGGTAGATGGGTATATATGATAATCTTATTCTACCTCATAGAATATTATTCATTTTTTCTGCAGTTAAAGTAGAAAAATATCTGGAATTGCTTGCTATTGAGAAAGATTTGAAGGGATTGTATTTTTGGGAAACTCATGAAGACTTACCATAAACAGTTAAGATTGAAAATGCTAACTTCTCTGTCTGTCTCACACAAAGAAGTGAAATAAGAATTTCCCAACTATATTCCCAGCCCTGAAATACTAGTCAAGGACTGAATATCTAAAGGCCTTCCACATTCCAATTTTATGTATTTGTTTTTTATTTAAATAGATTGGGGAGGGGATACAAGTGGGGTTTTTTTAGATGGATGAATTGCATAGTGGAGAAGTCTAGACTTTTAATATACCCATTACCTTAATACTGTACATTTTACGCAATAGGTAATTTTTCATATCACACACTGCCCTCCCATGCTCCCGCTTCTGAGTCTCCAGTGTCCATTAAGTCACTCTGTATGACCATGCATACTCTTGTGTAGCTCCCACTTATAAGTGAGAACATACACTATTTGGGTTTTTGTTCCTGGATTACTTCAGCTAGAATAATGGCCTCCAGTTCCATCCAAGTTGCTCCAAAAGGCCTTATTTCATTCTTTTTGATGGCTGAGTAGTATTCCATAGTATACACATGTACACATACACATATCTGTATGCCATATTTTCTTTATTCACTCATCAATTGGTAGACATTTGGGTTGGTTCCATATCATTGCAATTGTGAATTGTTTATGATAAACATACTGGTGTAAGTGTCGTTTTTATAAAATGACTTCTTTTCCTTGGGGTAGATACCCAGTAGTGGGATTGCTAGATCAAATGGTACATCTACTTTTAGTTCTTTGAGAAATCTCCATTCTGTTTCCAATAGAGGTTGTACTAATTTATATTCCCACAGTGTATAAGCATTCCCTTTTCATCACATCCCTGTACCAGCATCTATTGTTTTCTGACTTTTAATAATGGTCATTCTGACAAGAAGTAAGGTGGTATCTCATGGTTTTAATTTTCATTTTCCTGATGATTGAGCATTTTTTCATATGTTCATTGGCTATTTGTGTATATTCTTTGAAAAATTTCTGTTTATGTTTTCTGCCCACTTTTTAGTGGGGTTATTTGTTTTTCTCTTGCTGATTTGTTTGAGTTCCTCATAGATTCTGGGCGTTAGGCATTTATCAGATGTATAGCTTGCAAGTATATTCTCCCATTCTGTAGGTTGTCTACTCTCTCTGTTTGATTATATCATGTGCTGTGCAGAAGCTTTTTAGTTTAATCAAGGCCCATTTATTTATTTTTATTTTTATTTTTTTGTATTTGCTTTTGGAATCTTAGTCATAAATTCTTTACCTAGACCAGTGTCAAGGATAGTTTTTTCTAGGATTTCTTCTAATATTTTTATGGTTTCAGGTCTTACATTTAAGTCTTTAATGTATCTCAAAGTTAATTTTGATATATGGTAGAGATAGGGATCCAGTTTCATTCTTTTGCATGCTGCTATCTAATTTTCCCAGCACCATTTATTATGCATTCTCATTTTAAACATTATTTCTTGGGTATCATTAAGTATGGGTTATGAATTAAGGCATAATTTCAAATAGCTATTTATGTTGTTTATTTTTAAAATGTAATTTACTCCTCAGACCATATTTTCTCTTAGCCTCCAGAAATGTACATGGGTGTACTCTCTTTAGGGGCAACAAATTTTCTGATGACACATACTGTCCACCAGTTTGTCTATAGGGTAATTAAAGTAGGAGATAGCAGAGTGGTATTCATGGGTAACATTTGAAAATATGATTACTACATGGCAATGAGCAGTGTTGTTTTTGTCATGCCTTTAAATGAGAAAGTGTTTGTAGAACCTATCTCTGGTGGATTCTCTATTACTCGTTGGCATTGTGTTGAGAAATCTGACCTATTTAGCAGAATTTTTTTCATTGAAAAATGAGTTTAAAGGATATAAGGGTCTGTAAAATAGTAGTAAATGCTCATGAGACATTTTATTCTCCCAAATGATATTTCTTTATTTCTTCTATTATATTCTTTGCTAGGTGGATGGAGCTCACTTATCCAAAGAAATTAGTTGACTCTTGAGTTCCATATTTCTATGGGAGGAGATAGAATATTGCCAAAGCTCACTAGCAAATTGATATTAACTGATCAACACCTAAGTGGACATATAGGAATAACATTTATCGGATGTCGGGCAGGTGGGAGGGGGGAGGAGGGGATGGGTATATACATACATAATGAGTGAGATGTGCACCATCTGGGGGATGATCACGCTTGAAGCTATGACTCGGGGGGAATGGGGGCATGGGCAATATACGTAACCTTAACATTTGTACCCCCGTAATATACTGAATTAAAAAAAAAAAGAATATTGCCAAAGCATGACTAAAATAAAAATTAAAGTATTCCTTTTTTAATTTATATATATATACATTTTTTTCAATAACAGCAAACCCAGAGGAGTACCCCTGAGATGGAAAGACAGAGAGCTGTGTACCAGCTAGCCACTAGGCTTGTTCAAACTGCCCGAAACTCTCAATTGGATCCAGACAGTTTACGAACATATTTAAGTAATCTCAAGAAGAAGTATGAAGATGATTTTGCCAGGGCTGAACAAGTTCCAGGGGAGACCGAAGAATAGTAGCAATTCACATCTTGTACTAATGAAATAATATATGTTAATACAAGGAAACTCCTTATGTTAATATGAGAACCTGCTCTCATTTTTCTCTTGAGAGCAAAAGAAAATAATATTTGTTAAATTTTATATTTTAATTGAGAATTACATTATATTAATCCCACAATTATCTATATATTCTACATGAAAAAAATTTGTTATTATAACTTAACAAATGAGAATTATTTAAAGGGATCGTTTTTATGTTAGAAAAACGTATAATGCACAACTTTTTTCTCATTTATGGAAATTTACATTATTAAGTCTTAAGTCTATTTATCCTTATAAATTATAGCTTAAAATATTACTATAAATAGCTTAGCTTAAAATAAAACCTTTCTTTTTAGGTCTAGAAACTTATTTGACCTTTTCTTTTACATTCTATTCTGAAGTAATAATACCCTATGACTCAACAATTTCTTAATTATTACCTTCAAATTCCAACACTGGTTGGTTCTGAAGTTTATTAGAATGATACTGGAAATTTTAAAATATTCTTTTTGACATTCAATGTAGTTCTAAAGGGTGAAAATAAACAAATAGATATGTCGTAATGCAGAGAGTACTTCTAGAGGGGAGAGGGGAAACATCATCACCCAGGCTTTCAGTTTTTCAAGTAACCAGGAGTCTTATTTTCTTCTCACTCACTTCCTCCTTTTTTTCCAATTTTAATTTTGGCTATCTTTATTGGGTGAGTAAAAGGCAGGAGAAGGGTAATATTGGTTTGTTTATTTGCCTCAGTTATTGGTTCACTAGAGAGTATTTTAAAGAACTTGTTCCATAGGCATGTGGTTTACACCACTATTTCAGGGTTTACCCAAAGTCATTCTTGTTTTTGTAAATGGGCAAAAGAGAAGGGAAGACCACCAGTTGTTTGTAACTGGAAATGTCTTATTTCTACACTTCCATCTCAGTAGATGACTTATGGACATAGTCTCTGCCCAAAGTCCTAACACAGGGCAACCAGGTGGCTGGAATTCAAGGTATACATTTGAACCATTTATTCAGTAAGCTGTAGCTTACTGAAGACTCCGTCAAATTATTCACAGACTGGTTAGCAGCATATTTTTTGTAAATAATTGCATATTATATTTTACAACATTTAATATTAATATATGTTGACTTTATTAAACCCTTCCTTAGCATTCTAATATTAGTAGCCAAATACATTGAAAAAGTTATAATTTAAATGACATACATACTTTTTTGGAAAAGTAAATGTAAAGTAGTTTTAGTTTTACATTCAGTATATATCAAATGTCTTATTAGACTGCTTACATTCCCTACTGTCATGTTTTAGCAAAAGAGTATCATAGTATTTGTATTTGACTATTAGCACATTTTAATTCACAGCCTTTGAAATGATCTATATTGTATGTGGTCATTCCTAAAATCAGTTGAGTAATTTAGGGTTGTGGCAAATTTCAAGAAGGCACTGAGGAGGAAAAGGACATAGCAGATTGTTTGGGATGGCAGGAAAGAAAAGGGAGGAAGCAATAAAAGACAAGAGGAGTAGGCAGTGGGGAAAAAAAAAGGTAAAGGGAGATAGGTGCTAAGTATCAAATATGCGGAATATCATTTCCTCAAATATATTAACTTCATTTTAGATTTAACCCCAGTGTTAGATTCCATCCAGCTTTTAAGGAATGTTTCATCAATTATAGCTTTTGATGCAAAAACTGCAGCCAACTGATTAATCTCTTTTTGAAATAGATTTAGATTTGATACTGAATTAAAAATAGGTTTATATCTTTTTAAAATTAAATTACTTTTTCTTAACCATTCTGTACATAGAAGAAACATACCAAAAAGCAAATCAAATGAAGATATAATTATTATGCCATGGCACTGTAGAACAAAGGTGAATACTAAAGAGACAATCCATTCTTCAATTTTAAGATCTATTTGCTCTATTCTTCATTTCTTCTTTGCTTTTGCCTTTCTCTAAAATTATAGATTATTATCTCATAACCCAGCCTTTCAAGATAAATGCCAATAATGTTTTAGCAAACTTCTTTAATTTCCCCCTCAAAGCCATTCTTTAGTCTTTTCTACCTTTCTCCTCACAGGATAAAATCCTTCATAAGATAGTCTTTTTCAAGTTTAGGGGTAAAGTATGTGGGAGTGGAGGAGAAAGGCAGCTTATCCTCATGCCTAAGAAGTAATGCATTTATTTTAAGTTTATATTCAATAAAATTAACTTTTTGGTATACAGTTTTATGAATTTTAGTACACTTATGCATCCATGTAACTAGCAAAATTAGAATACAGAACAGTTCCATCACCTAAAAGACTACCTTGGTGTTGTCCCATTATAGTCAAATCCTTCCCTGACCCATAACTTTACCCCAGCAATCACAGACCTGGTTTTTTCCCCCTATAGTTTTGTTTATTCCATAATGTCCAACAAGTGGAAACCATACAATATGTAACCTTTTGAGACTGACTTCTTTCACTTTGTATAATGCGTTTGAGATTTATCCATGTTGTGTCTTTTAAAATTTTATTTCAAAATATTAAGGGTGAACAAATTGTTTTACATGGATACCCTTTATAATGCTTAAGTCAGGGCTTTTAGCATGCCCATCACACGAATAATGCTCATTGTACCTGATAGGTAAGTTTTTACCCCACTTTTGATTTCCTATGACCTTTACATCTCTTTGTGCCTACGTGTGCCCATCAGTTAGAGAATACATGTGGTGTTTGTTTTTCTATTCCTCAGATACTTAAGATAATGTCTTTTTATTGCTGACAAGTATTCCATTGTTTGCCATGTGCCACAGTTTGTTATCCATTCATTCCCTGAAGGACATTTGGGTTTCCAGTTTTCAGTGATTATGAATAAAGCTACTATAAACTTTTCTGTACAAGTTTTTGTAGGAGCATAAGTCTTCATTTATGTTAATTTTGGATTAAATGGGAGTGAGATAGCTGTGTCATATGGTAAGTATATGTTTAACTTTATAAGAAGCTGTCCAACTGTTTTCCAAAGTGGCTATAACATTTTACATTCCCATCAACCATGTATGAGAGTTCCAGTTGATCCTCATGTTCACTAGTACTTGGTATTGTCAGTTTTCTTTTTTAAATCTAGCCATTCTAGTAGGTATATAGTGAGTGATACTTTATTCTGAAAATTCTTTAGCTAGCAGTGATGTTTTATTTCTCTTTTTCATAAATTATTTTTTTAGCCTCTTTTAGCTTACCCTCTCTGATAGCACATTTCTAAATCTGTCCCTTCAAGCAAAAGTTTTAGAATAAGTCTTAGTTTTAGAAAGCCATAAAGTAAATGTGATTCAATAAATATTGACAGTGGACTAGGCAACATATTAGGTGTTAGGAGTACAAAAGATAGGCTATCTGACTTTGAAGACCTCAGGTGTAATAAAGAAAAAGTATATGTTAAGATTGAAACACCAGGTGATAAGTAAAATAATAGAGGAATGTATTAAGGTAATGGCACAAAGAATGCATAATTTTTGTGGGTCAATTGGAGTTTAAAAGATAAAATATGTGAGCTGTTTAGGAAGGAAAAGTTAGTTTTAGATAGAAGGATCAGCATATGTATAAGCGAAGAGATGTGAAACGGTAAGCAGTTTGGTTTAGCTGGAGAATAGAGTGCACATGAGAGAGTGACAAAAGGATGAAGCATGCTGCTTTATATCAATTTCTCCTATGAATCACTGTGGTGTTTTAAGCTGTGTTTGTTGGGGGCTTGGGGAGGAGTGGTGGTGGTGGTGATGGTGGTGGTGATGGTGGTGGTGGTATAACATGATTATTAATAGATTTGCATTGTAATAAGATCATCTAGATGTAGCTTGAAAAATGCTGAGATGGGTGGATGAAACCACAGTCAAGGAGACCAAATAGCTTAAGAGACTATTTCAGTAGAGTTGATGAAGGTTAAAGGTAGAAATGATGAAAATAGGACAAATGTATATGGGAGGAGAGAAGAGCGGAGTGGACAGAATGGCTTGTCAGGGAAAGAAGACGTTGATTTGAAAGATATTAGGGAGATTTAGTGACTGGTAAACTAGATTTAGTGACTGACCTAATATTTCAGTGAGGGGAAGGTTTTATGAGTTGAATTTTGTCCCCTACAAAAAGATACATCCAACTCCTAAACCTCAATACCTCAATGTGATCTTGTTTTTAAATAGGTTCGTTGAAAGTGTAATTGGATAGGATGAGGTCATATTGGAGTAGGGTGGACCCCTAATCCAATATGACAGTTGTCCTTATAAAAAGATGCCTCTTCATATGGCATTCACACAGGGAATGCCTGTGAAAAGGGAGGATTGGAGTGATGCATCTACAAAGCCAGGGAACACCAAAGATTGCTGGAAAACCACTAAATGCTGGAAAGAGGTAAGGAAGGATTCTCCCACAGGTTTCGGAGGGAGAAGAGTCCTAATGACACCTTGATTTTGGACTTTCAGTTTCCAGAACTATGAGACCAGAACTTTCTGTTGTGTTAAGCCACCCAGTTTGTGGAACTTTGTTATGGCAACTCTAGGAAACCAACACAGAAAGGAAGAGTTAAAGATGATACTGGTTGGTGATGCCATCAATCATGTTAAAAAATATGGAAGTACTCAGAATTCCAGTAGGAAGAAGTTCCTGAAACTTAGATGCTGCTTATTGCCCACCCTCTAGGACAGGTATGAACCATGTTCAGTAAAAGAGATGATTACACCACATTCATCAAGCTTTCTTAGAGTTGAAAATATAAGAAGCAAAGGATGGAAGAAAAGGATAATTGTAAAAAGATTTGCTGAAGTGTTTGCCCAGACAGATCATTTCATCTGGATCAGCAGTCTAATGTTTCTTTATATGCTAGAGCTAGACTAAAGGTAGCTTTTGGGTTTTCCTCATGTTAACACATATATTCAACTAAAATATATGACTATCTTACATGTTATTAGTAAAAGTAAATACTCAAATGTTAATACACTGTGTATAGTATGAACTTTCTTTGTATTTATGAGCTTAAAAATATGCTCAGTTATAATAAAATGTATTTTAATTCAGTGTGTAAATAAACATTTCTATAATTCAATCTGTAATGTATTTGTTTTTTACTTAAATGAAAGTGGAAGGAAAGAAAAGATAAGTAACCTAGTTATATTGCTCCATGTCTTTGCTACTTTGCTACTTTTGCTGCTTTATGTTCTGTCCTTTAGAAACTGCGATAATATTCACACAGTTACCATGAACACTCTTTTCCTATAAACTGTCAAAATTTTGATAGTCCCCAGATTGCAAGTGAGTGGTGGAAACTGCTACTATCTGCCATTATTTACTAACACCGGTCCTAAAATATACAGTGATGAGGTGGGAACAGATCCTCATTGTCAAGAGCTATTAAGAGTCTGAGATTTTCACCCTAATTGCAAACTAGTAGTTAGCCTACCACAGTTTTTGCTGTCAGAAGACAAGAGATTCCTAGGTTGGAACAAAGGACTTTATTACTGCACAGCAAACAACATGAGCTTCATGCTTGTGTTTGTTTCACTTACACCCACCCCCAAATACATGGAATGATCCAAGGAGATGGGCACACAGGGGATGTGTGTCATAGCTGAGGATCTCTAAGCTTGAGAAATTCTAATCTTTTATAACGAGCTTCAAGCAAACCAGCTTAACCTTTGCCCTTTGCCCTGAAGGAAGATATTACTTTTATTATACTAGACAGTAAGCAACCCTACTCTCTGCTCCAGAGGGAGACACAATGTCTGTCTTCCAAGGCTGCTCTCTATACAAACATCCTTGAAAAGCTAGTCCATAATGAATAGAAATTAGTGCCTCTGCTCCTAAGATAGGCAGTAATATGAGAGATCCATGGAGAACTGTCTTCTAATTCTCATCTTTGTGCTGCAAGCTAGACCACATAGATACAGAGAGAAAAGTCAGGTACCCTAGGTATTTAAAAAGAAAAGAGCTAAAAAATTGTCTTCAAGTAAATTCAATTTTTTAAAGCTAAGTTTCTTTGTAACCAAAGAACATACAGATTTAACTGATAACATTTTCATTTTGATGCAATGTTGGATCAAAATAGTTCTTTTCTCTTTGTATCAACATGCATGTAATATGTGCTGGGTGCAATGGCAGGTGCCTGTAGACCCAGCTACTTGGGAGCCTGAGGCGAGAGAATTGCTTGAGCCCAGGAGTTTGAGACCAGCCCTGAGCAACATAGTGAGACCTCATCTAAAAGCAAATGTGGGCGGGGTGCGGTGGCTCACGCCTGTAATCCTAGCACTCTGGGAGGCCGAGGCGGGTGGATAGCTCAAGGTCAGGAGTTCGAAACCAGCCTGACCAAGAGCGAGACCCCGTCTCTACTAAAAATAGAAATAAATTAATTGGCCAATTAAAAATATATAGAAAAAA
>CAUYPO010025148.1:0-10425 GCA_963574435.1 Cheirogaleus major | reverse complement strand
GGGAATTCTGGTGGTGGATGTACATACAGGTGTTCACTGAAAATTCCTTCAACTTTGGGTTGGCTTGACATTAAAAAAAAAAATAGTTAGGCCGGGCGCGGTGGCTCACGCCTGTAATCCTAGCTTTCTGGGAGGCCAAGGCGGGAGGATCGCTCAAGGTCAAGAGTTGGAAACCAGCCTGAGCAAGAGTGAGACCCCGTCTCTACTAAAAATAGAAAGAAATTAATTGGCCAATTAAATATATGTGTAGAAAAAATGAGCTGAGCATGGTGGCGCATGCCTGTAGTCCCAGCTACTAGGGAGGCTGAGGCAGGAGGATCACTTGAGCCCAGGAGTTTGAGGTCGCTGTGAGCTAGGTTGACGCCACAGCACTCTAGCCCAGGCAACAGAGTGAGACTCTGTCTCAAAAAAAGAAAAAAAGTTAGAAAAAAATGCTAGAAAAAGAAAGTGGAACTGGGGTCTGTCCTTGGTGTCACCACCTATAGGGCCAGGTGCTTGTCTTCTGTTTCGTTAGATATGAGGTCTCTAAGTCCCCACCAATTCTAGCATCTTGGAGCCCCTCCCATTCTCCCCACCCCGCTCCCAACCCCCCTGTGCAGCTGAAATCTGGCAGTGTGAGGACCATCTCATCTTTCATAGGGAAAACAAAAGCTCTGCTCACTTCTTTAATAAAGTTCATAAAGAATGGGTTGTAATTATAATCTATGTGATTTGGAAACTTCAGACAAAGTGTAAAAACAGATACCGAAAAATGGAATCTAATACCCTAATCCAGAGATAACCGCTGTCTATGTAAGATACACACACACGTTCTATCTTTGCATAATTGAGATCACTATCTACATCGGTGGTCAGCCAACTTTTTCGATAAATAATCGGATAGTAAGCACCGTATTTTAGGCTTTGTGGTCCGGTCCATACAGCCCCTGTTGAAATGACTCAGTTCTGCAGATGTAACTCAAAGGCAGTCACAGATCATATGTAAATGGACGGGTATAGCTGTGTTCTAAACAACACTTTATTTACAAAACTAGGGGTGGGTGGGGAGAGGTGGGGACAGTAGGTGGGTGGGGGACGAAGGGTGGATTTGGCCTGAGAACCCTAGTTTACCCAGTCTATTTGATTTTGAAAATCTTTTGTAACAGGTTTGGCTTTCCTCCAGGACACATCAGTGCATGACATGACTCATCATTCTGTCTTTTTCCTTTTCCTTTATTTAAGAGATGGGGTCTTTGTATGTTGCCCAGGCCTGAGTGCAGTGGCTGTTCACAGACTCGATCCCACTACTGACCAGCATGGGCATTTTGACCTGCTCCGTTTCCGACCTGGGTCCATTCGCCCCTCCTTAGGCAACCTGGAGGTCCCTGCTCCTGGGGAGGTCACCCAGTCTGCAGAGCACATGACAGCCCAGAACTCCCTGGCTCAAGGGATCCTCCTGCCTCACCCCTGGAGTAGCTGAGACTATACACTTTGAGCCATTATCCTATTTGTCGAAATTAGACCTTCAAAGAACAAAATTTCTGCAGATTTGATTTAAAGATCTAATTGGCTTTTACTAATGATTTATGAATCCAGCATCATGCCATCTTGAAACAAAAAGGTGCTCTGCTAAGCTGAGCACAGATTGACTTTGTAGGCAGAAAAGAGCTGAAGAAAGCAGAAATAAAGAACAAAAAGCAGATTGGTCATGTCAAAGTCACTGCTTTCACGGGGTTGAATCAGGAGGGACTGCCTCATCATGCCCGCTCAGGGACTGGCCCCTTGAGAGGGTTGCTCTGAATCTCCTGGGGTTTTGTTTTTTGTTTTTTGTTTTTTTTGAAAACTGGCCCATTTTAAAGTTCAGTTTCCTTATACAACATCTAATCTAGCAGGAATGACTCCGTTCTGGCTCAGTCTGGTCTGTTGGAGCCTAGGGCAAGAGCTCAGTCCAAACAATGGCCTCCTATACATTTTTAACAAGATTAAATCTGACTCCAAGTCCCTGGTCTTCGGTCTCTTCTGATCCCTAAGAGAGTTCCATGGTGAGGGCTCCCTCTCTCCTGGGCTGGGTGAATCAGGGACACTCCAGTTCTCTGTCCCAGGGAATTTAGGCTTTAAATAATAAAAGCCTTTTAAGGGAGTCTTGGGTCCCCAGGACACTCCTCATGTGCCCTCTTTCTCTTAAGGAGACATGCAGGAAAATAAGGCTTAGACAATTTCTAAATCAGGTTAACGTGCCACTGTGTTCACACCACATGGTATTATGAGCATTGCCCCAAGTCATCAATGATTCTTTTTTTTTTTTTTTCAGGCTCTGTGACCCAGCTGGTCTGGAACTCCTGGGCCTCAAGCAATCCTCCCACCTCAGCCTCCCCAGTAGCTGGGATTACAGGCGTGAGCCACTGCACCCAGCTTTCATCAGTGATCCTTTAAAAAGCAGTCTTTTTGATGGCTGCCAAATATTTTGTTGTATGAAGGTATCTTAACTTATTCAGGATAATTTATTCAGCCGTCCTGTTATTCTCAGGTTGCTTCTGATTTTTCTGCGGCTAAATTGAGCAGAAGCTCCTCAGGCCCAATGTCCTGTCTCTGGGCACTGGGCCATGAGCTGTTCCCATTACTGCGCTAGTGCATGCGGGTTTTGAGAAAGATTTCTCCAAAGTTTAGGATAAAGAAAAGAAGTGTATTTACTTTTTCCTGGGTGGTTAAAGGGCCAACACAGAAGTGAAGGAGATAGAAAATGTTGGCAGAGAAAACTAGGTATTCAGGCTTTTTATTTAGGGGGTGAAGGGTTTCCGGCTGTAGCCAAATTAACAGGGCACTGCAAACTGCTGCGCCGGCATCTTCTTTCTTCTTGGTGGCAGCTGAGAACAGAAACTGCTGCAGGACGTCAAAGCCCAAGAGTTGGCTCCGTGGCCTTTCCTCCAAGAAGGGATTATCGAAGGAGACGTGACTGTGCCCTCCAGATGTGGCTGACGCCTGAAGCTCGCACTCTGCTGCTCACTCAGGAACTTTTCAGACTGCAAAAAAGCAGATTCTCAAAGGCAATTTTGAAAGAGAGATTTACATCTCTTTCTGTCTGTTGGTCCATTCGGCTCTTTTCAGAAGTGCAAAGCAGAACTCCCGCGGGATGCCCGCGGGTGAGAGAACTCACAGCATTGACCTTTAACTGTTGCCAGGAAATTGCGGGATTAGGTATCTTCCTGTTCATTTTGTAAGGCTGCCCTTTCAAAGTGGTTTGAGCATCAGCCGCTTCTGAGGAGGAGGTGGTGGCTACCGTGGGAATAGACAAGCCTGACCAGGCTAGGCCTGCCCGTCGGACAGGACCAGGACTGTCTTAGTCTGCTTGCACTGCTACAAAATACCACGGGCTGTAACCACTCGCGTTCAAGCTCGTAACCACTGTGCGCAGGACAGTCAATAAGTCGAGAGGAAGGGGTTGGGGCAAGGAAAGCTGCTTTTAGTCAGAGAGCCAGCACACCGAGAAGATGGCGGACTAATGTCCCAAAGAACCACCTTAAGTTAGTTAGTATGAACTTTAGGCTCCTTTTTTTTTTTTGAGACAGAGTCTTGCTCTGTCACCCTGGCTAGAGTACAATGGTGTCAACCATAGCTCACGGCAACCTCAAGCTCCCGGGCTCAAGCCATCCTCGTGCCTCAGCCTCTCGAGGAGCTGGGACTACAGGCATGTGCCATGACGCCCAGCTAATTTTTCTATTTTTTGTAGAGACAGGATCTTGCTCTTGCTGAGGGTGGTCTCGAACTCCTGAGCTCAAGTGATCCTCCTGCCTTGGCCTCCCAGAGTGCTAGGATTGCAGGTGTGAGCCACGGCACCCAGCCTGCTGCTGGTTTTGAAGAAGGAGAATGGGGCTATGAGCCAAGGAATGCAGGCAGTCTCTAGAGAGTGGAAAAGGCAAGGAAATGGACTCTCCTTCTGAGCCTCCAGAAGGAACACAGCTGCCAACACTTTGATGTTAGGACTTCTGAACTTCAGAATTGTGAGATCATAAATTTGCGGGGTATTTTTTTTAAGAAACAGAGGTCTCCATATGTTGCCCAGGTTGGACTCAGCCTTCCGATTAGCTGGGACTATAGGCTTGTGCCACTGCACCCAGCTAAATTTGTGTTGTTTTAAGCCACAAAGTTTGTGGTAATTTGTTACCATAACAATAGGAAACGAGTATACCTTCTAGCATACCATATAATTTATTCATTTATGTTTGTTTATTTTTTATTTCTCTTCCTCTGCTAGATTTTAAAGCTCCTCAAAAGTAGCAATTTTTGTCTTTTTCTTCAGTAAAGTCTCCCAAGCGCACACACACACACGAAGGGCCTGGCAAAAATAATAATTTTTTTTTTTTTTTTTTTTAAGACAGTCTCATTCTGTTGCCTGGGCTAGAGTGCCGTGGCGTCAGCCTAGCTCACAGCAACCTCAAACTCCTGGGCCTCCTGCCTCAGCCTCCTGAGTAGCTGGGACTACAGGCATGTGCCACCATACCCGACTAATTTTTTCTATATATTTTAGTTGGCCAATTAATTTATTTCTATTTTTTAGTAGAGACGGGGTCTCGCTCTTGCTCAGGCTGGTTTCGAACTGCTGACCTTGAGCGATCCTCCTACCTCGGCCTCCCAGAGTGCTAGGATTACAGGCGTGAGCCACCGTGCCCAGCCAATAATAAATGTTAATGGTTATGTTCATGCACAGAGGGAATAGAGGAGGAGAACAGTTTGGGGAGAATTGAGAAAATGAAGATGGGTTTATTTGAAGGTATATTAAAGTTTGAGGGGTTCTGTGGGATATACATAAGGAAAATGTAGGATGGGTGCGGTGGCTCAGGCCTGTAATCCTAGCACTCTGGTAGGCCGAGGTGGGAGGATAGCTTGAGGTCAAGAGTTCGAGACCAGACTGAGCAAGAGCAAGGCCCGGTCTCTACTAAAAATAAAAAAAATTACATGGGCCGTGGTGGGGTCCCCCTGTAGTCCCAGCTATTTGGTGGGCTTAGGCAGGAGGATCACTTGAGCCCAGGAGTTTTAGGGTGCTGTGAACTAGGCTGATACCATGACACTCTAGCCTGGGCAAAAGAGCCAAACTCTGTCCCCCCCCCCTCAAAAAAAAAGTAAAGGGAAGTTGTTCCCCCTTTGTTTTGGAAGGTAAGCTTCTGTTCAGGTCCATTAGCTAGACAGGTGTAACCTGCTCTGGACCAGAGGTGTAGATGGGGCGTGGGTGGGGCAGTGGTTCTAGAGAGCTAGCAGAGTGCACGCCAGGCTACTGCAGACCCAGGGCACTTCAACTTCCAAATCCTGAAGCTTCAGGCTCCTGAGTCTTCATCACAGGCTGGGTCACAATCTATTGTTCCTTCAGGTCCAATGTCACAACAGGCAGAGACCCTAAAGGACATTCTCAGAAGATGGTACAGTGTATGCGAGAGGCCCCACCATCCCCCCCTACCCCAATCCTGGGGCAGCTGATAAGGAGTGACTCAAATGCTTCCCTGCCCTTTACTTTCTTCTTGGACCTTATTCGACAAGTACTGATTGCGTGCTTCTGGGACCCCTAACACTGCCCTGGACACTGGGAACCAGGAAGCACGAAGGAATCCACGATCCTGCCCTAAGGGGGCTTACATCTTTGCTGGGAAGCCAGGTGTTCACAAAGGTAAATAAAAATACAAGCATCTACACACGGCACAGTCCAGCGGGCAGGGCAGCTTGCTGTGGTTGAGGTCACCCGCAAAGACTTTGTGGAGCAGATGCACTGCTAGTGGGTCTTTGAGGGATGGGGGAATATGGAAGGGGAGAAAGGAGAGCTTTTATGATCGAGAGGACATGCTACAGCAAAGACTGGCGGATGCAGATACAAACTTGGAGTCTGTTCGAGGAACGTGTTACAGATCGGGCTCAGGAGCAGACCACCTTGGGGGCATTTCAGGACTGCAGGAAACTAGCGGGAAACAACCCCGGCCTCCGCTTTTCAAATAAATCCCGGGTGGACGCCTGGGAAGGCAAGCGCTGCGTTACCACAGAGACGCGCAGCTAGATCGCCTACCTCCTCGGAGGCGGACATTTTTGGTCCTGGCAGAAAAGTTGGAAACGTCTGAGACCACTAGCAAGTCAAACTGCCCCGCCCAAGAATGTGAGAGCAAAAGAGCTTCCCCTGAGAGCCGCAAAAGCAAGCGGCGGAACGAATCCGTGAGGCGTCTCTCGGAGGAACAGGCTTTAAAGGAGTCGCCCACCTCCCTGCCCTCATCTGAGATGGCGGCTCTGCGGGCGCTCTAGCCGGCGCTCCTCGCATGCCCGGAGGGGGCGGCGGCCTTGCCTCTAGCTGAGGTGGCCGCGGCGCGGGTCGCGGTGAGCTTGGTCGCCGTCGCCGCCGCTCCTCGTGGCCTGTGGGACGCCGAGGGTGGGGCTTCTGAGCGCCTTCCCCAGTCAGACCCTCAGGCCTCGCGGTCGCCGCGGTCCAGCCCCGCGCGGGGCCGGCTGTAACCGCGCTCGGGCCGGACGATGCCCAGGAAGCTGCTGTTGCTGCCCCCGCTGTCCGCGTCCTCCGCCTTCCGCGCCCCGCGAGCCCGCCCCGCTGCCCCGCCGGCCATGAACGCCGCCCGCACCGGCTACCGGGTCTTCTCGGCCAACTCCACGGCGGCCTGCACGGAGCTGGCCAAGCGCATTACCGAGTAAGCGGGGCGGCGGGAGGGCCGGGCCGGGGCTGGGCACGGCGGCGCCTCGCCCTCCACGCCCGGGAGACCCTCCCGGGGTCGGCCTTGCTCCTCTCCCGCGCCCGCCCCACCGCCTGCACCCGGGGGAGGGCGTCGCAGAATCCTGCCCTTTCGTAGTTGAACAGACCTTGGAGGGGGCAGAAGCCACCCTCTGCTCTGCAGCTTCGCAGCTGAGACGTTTCCGGCACACTCCTGGTGACTGAAGCCCCCCACCCGCCGCTCCTTGGACCACTGGGCGTCCTTAGGTCTCCCCACTCCCGCATCCCAGGGCGGGGTGAGCATTCTCCCCCAGAGTATGTGCTTTGGGGACGGCGGCTTTGGCTTTGGCTCCCTTTCCCAGGGCTGGAGCTGGCCTCTGAATCCGACTGTCGCCATTCCCAAGTCTCCTTCGTGAGACCGTCGGGTGCAGCAGCAGGGCAAAGGTGTGGGGCAGGGCCCCGCCGAGCAGATGGGTCAGGATCGGTGGTAGAAGTGATAGGCCTGACGGTGTTTCCGAAGCCAGCCTTAAAGTGGATCAATCATTTGAATTAAGGTCTTTGCCTTTCTGTCTTTTTAACCCAAAGAATCCTATGGTTTCAAGTGGCGTTTGGGATCTGACAGCGATGCCATTTACCATCTCTGTGATGCTGAGCAAGAGACTTGGTTTTCCTAAACTTCATTTGTAAAATGAGGATGACTCTCTATCTATTGGGCAAGGATATTGTGAGCATGACCAAGATAATGTAGATCAGGTACTAGCAGAGCAGGGGCTCATAGTGGCCCTTTTAATAATACCTGTTTAATAAATGGCGACCTTTCTAGATGGCTCTTTTGGAGAATCCCAGAGTCCTTATGTAGAGGGAGAGCTTTATAAGCCCTTTCCAAATAAACTTGTTAGGAAAGTAAGACGTAAAATGAATAGTATGTCTTTTAATATTTAAAGTCATTTTCACATTTTAAACTATTTACATTGGAGTTACTCTGATTTTTTTCAGGGCTGATAAATTATTATGTGAATATATTTTAAAAGTCTAGGTGGACATGTAGGCTTTGTGGAGGGGAAACAAGTCATATTTTTTCAGCTATGTCTGTTTTTCAGTTGGAGTTTTAAATGAGATTAGAGAAGAATGTAAAAAATTCCTTTTGCAGTTTACTACCTAGTTTCTATTTCTAACCCCTGATTATTTGTCCTTTTTTCCCCCGAAGCCAACTAAAACACTAATTTTAAGTATGAAGCTTGTGTTTGTTTGTATTGGGTCAGATTTACCACACTGGACCTTGCTGAGAGAAAGCGGAAGGGAGGAGGGCGAATTTAAAAAGTCAGTGGTTTTTGCTTTTTTGTTTTTGTTTTAGGTTCTTTTCTGCCAAATTCCAGAAAGAGTTTAAGTTACTGTAAATATTTGGAAATACTTTCCTTATGTTTCATTTATTGAGTTTCTCAGCAAGATTTTATTTGAAAAGGGTTGCTTATTACTAAACGTTTGAAGATCACTAGATTAGATGACCCCTGAGGTTATGATATTTTATTTCCATGATTTCTCTCAGCCTTTCTAAACTTCAAGCAAGGATCTTTAAACTTTTTGATTATGTACTTTAATCATTAAAGGAGTTAGGTGCACTGTATTCCCAGGATATATGTAAATTACATATATGTTATAATTAATCCCCAGATATCCATCCAGCTTCCACACTTAGTACCTTTTGCTAATCTTGTTTCATTTACTTGTCCTACACTTTTTTATTTTTTTTTTTGTCGTGGTAAAATATACATTAACAGAAAATTTACATTTTAACCATTTAAGTGTACAACTCAGTGGCATTAAGTACATGTATGTTGTGCAACTATCACCACTATCTAGTTCCAGAATTTTTTCACCATCCCAAACAGAAACTCTGTACTCATTAAATACTAACTCCCCATTGCCCTCTCCTCCCAGCCCCTGGTCACCTAAAATACTTTCTGTCTCTATGAATTTGCCTGTTCTGGGTACGTCCTATAAATGGAATCATACACTATTTGTCTTGTTGTGTCTGGCTTCTTTTACTCAGCATAATTTTTTCAAGGTTCATTCATGTTGTAGCACATATCAGAATTTCATTCCTTTTTAAGGCTGAATGATATTTCCTTGTATGTGTATTCCTGGCTGGAATATTTTTAAATAGATTCCACCCTAACATCGTATCATTTTGCTTGTAAAAATGGTAATGTTAACTGATAAAAAGTTTTTAAAAACTTACGCTACCATTAATTCCTTAATATTATGTAGTAATATGTTCATATTTCTCTGATTGTTTAAAAAATGACTTTGTATACTTGGTGTATTCTAATCAGGATCCAAAGAAGATCCATATTAACATTTAGTTAGTAGTGCTGAATTCTCTTTTTGTCTACATGCTTTTGACAGTTAAGTCATTTACCTTTGGCTTATGTTTTTGGAATCATTGCTAGTGACCAAGTATTTGTTTAGAAATGATTTTCCAAGACAGTTATTATTAAAAAAGCAGTGAGCCAGACATTAAACTTTGGTTGTGGGCTCTTTCCAGTAAAACAGTGTGTTAAAAAATGCTGAGCTGCTTATGGAGTGACAGGGGAATTTTAGTTGTTTCTTTTTGAGATGGAGTCTCACCATATCGCCCAGGCTGGTCTATAACTCCTGGGCTCAGGCAGTCCTCTGGAGTAGCTGGGACTATAGACATGTACCACCACACCAGTAGAATTTTAATTCTTAATGAATTAGACCCTCTGAGTTTTTTTTTTTTGGAGAGTGCCAGCTTAGTTATTTGAGTCTTTTTGTTAAACATATGCATATGAACTGAAATTTTTCAAAAAAGAGTTCTTAATTGCCTTTTTTTTTTTCTATAGGCGTCTTGGTGCTGAATTGGGGAAGTCTGTTGTATACCAAGAGACCAATGGAGGTAAGTTAAAATTATTTCTTAAACATCCTTTTTTCTCTAAATTGTTGGATCAGCTGGCATGTTTTTTAAAGGCAGATATTACTCATGTTTAACAGAAACATTTTCTCTTTAATATTAGAGGTATACATCATCATTCTGTGCTTCCCTTTAAATCTTGACTACTTAGTTTTCCTCCTTAGTGTTTCCTTTCCTTTTTTCTATGACGATACAAATATCCTGTCATTTTAGAATGAAAAGAGAGATGTATAGAATAAGTTTTTTCTTCCGCGGTTGGTTGTATTTGATAAATACGTCTTACATTTATCTGTCTCACCAGGTGATCAAGTGACATCAAGAGCAATCTGGTAATAGGTGTTAAACAGTAATGACTCATATAAACATCATCTTTTAAGTCTCTCAATCTTTAAATTTTTTCTAAAGTCTCTTGTGCATTCTTACCCTGGGTTGGTAACTTGTGTTTGCTGCCCTGCGGGTTTGTGTGGAGAGCTGTATTATCACATAAACTGATAGTGCTTGAAGGTACTTTGCTGATGGCCAGTGTCCTCGAAATGCTGTGTCATAAACCTCCTAGTGGGGCCACATATTTCAGGTAATAAGTCTATTCCTTGTGAAGGCAAATTAGTATAGAATAATTTGGTATTATGTTTGCAAAACTGAAAGCCTGGGTTCATAATTCTATGCTGCCTTTTTTCTTTCTTTTTTTTTTTTTTTTTTTTTTTTTTTGAGACAGAGTCTCACTCTGTTGCCCTGGCTAGAGTGAGTGCCGTGGCGTCAGCCTAGCTCACAGCAACCTCAAACTCCTGGGCTCAGGCGATCCTTCTGCCTCAGCCTCCCGAGT
>CAUYPO010025137.1:0-15664 GCA_963574435.1 Cheirogaleus major | reverse complement strand
AAAGATTACATGCAGGCACAAACGGCAGATAGGAAGCTTACCAATCACTGTAAAGGGCAGATGCATGATCAGCGCGTGTTCAGCTTGTGTACAATGAGTATAAAAAGCTCACCCATGCTTCAGTCTGGGTCCTTGCCCGGAGAGAGAGAGAGACCACTGCGCTGGTGCTCTTGGGCTTGGACCCTGGCTAGCCAGATAATAAAACTCCTCTTGTGTGATTACATCCTCGGTAACTCTGTCTCTTTGTCTGGTGGGACTACGGGAGATCCAGCTCTAACACTATCTTCCCAAATATTTTTCCCAGATGTGAAACACAGATAGTCAAGCCCACTATTGAGTACCAAAGTCTCATTATGGGGCTTCCACTGAAGTGTACAGATTGAATTTCCAGTGTTTAATATACATGGCTCTAATTGTTTCAAGACTTTAGGACAAATACAATCCATGGGCTGTTTTTCACATTGGCAAAATCAATAGCTACATGATTATAATAGTCAATTAAGTCTCCATGAAAAATAAGAACCCATCCTTATTTATCTATCCCTCCTTTTCCTAGAGAGAACTTACATCTTAAAGTTAATTGAATGACATTGGACCTGTCTTTTGCAACCTCCATCTGTAAACGCTAGTTTTCTGTTTGTCTACTGATTAGAAGTTTATCTTTTCTACACCATTGTCCTGTCTTTTCTGGTGCAGTCATAATCTTAGTACCTAGTTGTTCCTTAAAGATATATGAGAACCATTACTGGGAGTACAGAAAGAAAAAGTAGTGTAACGAATACCATGTTTGTTTTCTATCAAATAGTATTTGTAAAGTAACTGAAATTCCCATTGCTATTGATAGGAAAGAGCAATGTAAACTATGAAAATAGTAGTAAGTTTTCTAGAATATTTGCTTTTAATCGAATTCAGTGCCAGTATCAGGTACTCTAGAAAACTCAAGTTTCAAATGCCTTATAGAAGCCACAGTCCTGTCCTCCTGAGCTGCTGGCTTTTACATAAGAAGCATGGATCTAGCAGGGTACTTATTTTACTTTTATAGTTTTACGAATGATCAGCAGCTCTTGAAAGTGTTCTTCTCAGCATGCTGACAGTTTGTCTTTCCTCTAGAACATTTTCACATAGATGAAATCTTCCAATAAAGAGGGGCACAGACTTCTCCAGGTTGGTCCTTCTAGGTATTTATTACTCTATGTCTTGGAGTTTATAAGATGAGAGAAGTCCTATTTAAATATTGGGCACAATCATGAGAGGATTGAGTTAAATTAGGCATAGGACAGGGTCTTACACTCAAGTTTATAGTCCTGTCAAACATAAATGCAAAGGGAGAGAAAACATTCCTGCTTGCAGAATTACTGCAGTTTTTTACAAGACTAATCATAAAGCTCTAGGGCATTTTTACCCACTACATTGTTGAATCTTAGCCAGTGAATTCTGTTTTTATGTGTTTGTTTTGTTTTATTTTGTTTTGTTGAGTTTGATTCATCCATTCTACTTGTCCAAAGAAATGAAGATAAGGGAATATGATAACTAATAAGAATCCACAAACATTTGCATAATTACTACATGACAGTAGACATAAAAATTAATTCTTCTGTCTGATTCATTATGCACTGATATTTCAAATATAGAAATTTTGTGTATTGAGAGAGACTTTAACATTGTCTTGTAACTAGATTTGAAAAAGGAAAGACTTCATAGTATCCAGACATTATGTTCACTACAATTGGACCAAATCTCTTGTCTTCCATAGACATTAATTCTGTGAGATCCGACTAACACCAGGTCTGTCATAAAGTTGAAGAAAAACTTCCTCCATGTACCTTGAAAGTAGCCTATAATGAATTCTGCTGACAAATAGCAAATCTCTTTGTATGTTTTGAATAATTTCATTTAGGTACATATTATAAAAGTCTAGCTACTCACATTATTTTATTGGTGACACAAAATTTTAACCAAGCAAATAAAGACTGTAGTATAGGAATTATTGTGTTAGATAATTCCCATAAACCAGTTCACCAGTTGGATTTCTTTTATCCACTTTTCTAAATCCATCTGTCAATTTTCCTTTGTGAAGCTTTTTTTTTTTGAAAATTTATTTTTGCATTTAAAATGGAGATTCCAAGTGCAGAGTCTGCCATGGTTTAACATTGCCATGTTTTGCAGCCGTATCAGCAAAATCATTGTCTTTAGAAATGTCATTCTGCCTGTGTCAGCTCTGCGACATCTAAGAGACAGTTATAAAGCCTCTCTCAAATAAGCTGTGAATTCTCCATGAGAAATTTTAGTTTCTATCAATGCCAGGTATCCCCTATTTTTTCCAATTTCTCCTATTGCTTACATGACAAATACCAAACACCACCCACATGCACACGCACACACATATGCATACACACACACAAACTCTCTCTCTCTCTCTCTATATATATATATATACACACACACATATATATATAAATACAACAAGCCCTAAATCAAGAATTATAGTTGCAGTAGCTATCATTAATTCAGCTGCTTATGCTCACTTAAGGCAAGACAAAACATAAACTACCAAAAAAGAAGTTACCGCATCATTAAAAAACAAACTGGCCTTGCCCCCACAGGTTATGACCCATCAGCAAATATTATCATACCTGATTTGGAACAGGAATATCAGATAAATCCAGTCTAGATGAGAACTAATATCTTCTATAACCATTGCATAGTTATGATAATCTATTTGATTAGGATCTGCTAAAAGAGTAGCAGGGTTTAGGAGATTAAATCTCCTAAATACTATTAGGATTAGATACTAATGCTTGTTCATAGCTAATCTGATAGTATCATTGACAAATATTGGGTCTTCTGAACTTTTAAGGAAGCTGTCAAGAGATCTAAGGTAGGGTTTGAGCTTCTTTAACAAGTGTGGCTGCTGTTTGCAATCCTGGAAGCATCCAGGCATTTCCAGTGCCAATACATCTGGAACTCAGAAATATGCTACTGGTCTTTAGTTTACTCTCAACTTCTGAGTTAAAATTATACTAGCAGCACTTTTATTTGTGCATTTCTGCAGGATGGGCACGCTTGTAGCTTTGACTTGGGAGTGGAAAAGAAAATATATGTAACCTAAACATTTGTACCCCCATGATATTCTGAAATTTTAAAAAAAGTACATAGTTTGTTTTTTTTTTTTTTTTCAAAATTTGGAATCCCCCAAAATGAAAGAGAGACTATAGCCAATTTCATTTGTTCAAAAGTCTTTCAGAGGCTAGGAAATGTTCCAGAGGGTCTGGAGAATTATCATAAATCAATTTCTCCATTAGTGGTTTTTCATCCTCTGCAAAAGGTGGGACAGCCATTAGGGAAAATGTATGGAAGTTCCTCAAAACATTAAAAATGGAAATATTATATGCCCCAGTAATTCAACTTCTGAATATATGTACAGAGGCAATGAAATAAGTATCTTAAAAATATTTACACTCCCATGTTCTATGCATTAGCCACAATAGCCAAGATACGGAATCATATACACAGTGGAATTCTATTCAGCCTTAAAAAGAAGGAAATCTTGTCATTTTCAAAAATATAAATTAATCCGGAGGACACTATGCTAACTGAAATAAGCCAGACATGGAAAGACAATACTGTATAATCTCACTTACATGTGGAATTTAAATAGTTGATCTCATAGAAACAGACAATAGCATGGTGGTTACCACGGTCTGTGGGGTGGAAAGAATGGGGAGACATTGGACAAAGGATACAAAGTTTCAGTTTTTCAGGATGCATAAGTCCTTGAGATCTAATGTACCACATGTTGACTATAGTTTATAATACTGTATTGTATACATGGAATTTATTACAGGAGTAGATCTTAAGTTTTCACACCCCGCCCCACACACAAATGTAACTATGTGAGGTGATAGATATGTTAATTAGCTTGACTGTGGTTGTCATTTCATAATATATGTATGTCAAAGCAACACACTGTACACCTTATATATAATCTTTATTTGTCAAATATACCTCAATAAACCTAGGAAAAAAACCAATATTCCATCAAAATATAAAAAAGCAAATAATAAAATAATAAAAAGCTTGTATCCACTATCTACAATACCTTACTTGTCCCAAAAGTCCAAAAGTTGTCTAAGCCTTTTTTTTTTCAGTAGATCATCTGATTTGCAGAATAGGCTGATGCCCAGATTGTAACACTTTGTTTTGTTTGGCTGACAACAGATGCCCTCTATGGTTTACTCCACTTTGGCAATATTGCAATTTGTCTAGTGAGGCCTCATTGCACTGTGAAGCAAGGAATTATGTTGAAATATCACTTAGTATTATAAAACAACACATTTATTTATTTCACTATGATCTTGTAAAAATCTTTACAGTCATTGAGTGATGACCATCTAGATCAAACTTACCTTCTTTCTTTACTGGAAATAAAGGATGTTGCTGGTGAATGGCTTTTTATTTATCTTTTGTTTTTTAATTCTTTTGTAACTGTTTTACTTTTTTCCAATTGAACTCCTGACAAAAAGTGTATTGTTTTACACATAGACATGGCTCATTGTTTTAGTACACTATTTTAATTGGTTTTATATACCATATTAAACCAGTATTATTATTCCCCAGGACCCAAAGTGATTCATCAATTTGTTTCCATTCACAGTACTTTTCTAACTGTGTGAGATTGACACTCTCTACCACACCCTTTCCTTTCAGAAGAGGGAAAGTAACAAAATCAGATGCCTTTTTCCTAGGGAGCTCTATAAAACTTCCATCTGAAGTGCAAAATATGGTAGCCTTCAATTTTCACAGCAGATATCTGCCCAATTGGTTTACAAGAAAATCGGGAGAAAGAAAGAAAGCATGGCCTAAGTTAGAAAAAACTATTCCTATGAAAACCACAGAAGAAAAGTAAAACAAACAAACAAAACAAAACAAAAAGTGAAAAGCTGACTTAAAATACCAATAACTATTATTGATTTATTTATCAGATTGGAAACAAGAAATATTTGAAAAACCAATAGCACCAGCATCCACCAGAAAATAGGTTACAACAGGTTAACATAAATGAACATAATTGAAACATGTTTTACCAGTTCCCATCTTTGAGAATCCCCAATTCCATACATTTTAAGCTATTTTCCAGTTATTCCCTAGCTAAGGGTTTTGTCTTTCTGAGCTGTCTTGAATCTTTTGTTCATGCTGTTTTTACAATTTACAGGGACTCTTTCTATGATCCCTCTTCCAGTGCTCTAGCTTTTTCAATAGTGGCATACGGTTTTCCTTCCTTCTTTTACTACTTTCATCAGATGTGCAGAGTGAGGATCTTATTAAATAAATAGCTCTAACTCAGCAGCTAACACTGTGTGTATGTTTATTTATTCTTTTCTTTCTTGCCTTTCTCTAGATTGTCTCTAAATTGAATAGCTGCTGCTAAGGTTTGATAATAGTAAGTCTTTGAAGTCCTACTACATTTTCCTAATTTGTATTTGAATAGCTGGCAAGAGAGCATAGGAAAAAAATAAATTAACCTTTAAAGGAGTAATATCAGCTGGTGAGAAAGGCAAATGGATTTTTGGAGCCCTGGGTAGTTTCTCAATGGCATCAGTTCCACTGGCAATCCAAATAAAAAGTGGTAACTTCCTTCACATTAAGACAAGAAAAATGTAGAATTTATGGCATTTTGATTTCTTCCCCACATTGTTATTTTCCAGCTTAACATCTTTTCTGCTTGCCTTTTCCTAGGTAACTAGTACAACTACTCTCCATCCTATTGCCTTCATGTAGGGACAAGATCCTTTGTCCAAGTTCTCAATTATCTCTTCATCATGTCTCTATCATTTCTTCTTTCCTACCTATGTGGTGTATGGATGATAAAGGGCTCTTGGAGGTGGAATTTGGGCTAATGAGGGAGGCTCAAACTAGGGCATAAAGCACACTGACATGTGTCCTCAACAGAGGAGGTGATTATTCATTATTGACTAAAGATGGACAGAAGGAATATATTCTGGTATTAGTTCTATGGAGAAAGGATAGAACCATTATTGGATGACAACTTGGCATATCTATCACAAAATGTGATATTATATATTTCCTATTCTTAAAATACTCCTCTATCTGGTACTTTTTATGGCAGTTCCTTTATCATTCATTTCTTAGCATATGCATGAAATGGTCAGAAAACCCTCCTGTATCAAGCCAATCTTCATTTATCATCCACTTCTTATCACATTGCACTTTTTAACTTATTTGTAGAGTTTGAATCACAGACACATATTTTTCTTTTGAGTATTGGATAATTTATTCATTTTGTTTATTTATTTGTCCTTTCTCAGAAGATTTGTAAACTTCCTAGGAACAGAGAATTTATCTGTCTTGTTCAGAGATGCATTCTCAGCTCTCCTAACAGTGCTTTGCTTAAAATAGGCAAAAAATAGACATTAATGTACTGGATGCATGTACGTAAAGTCATTTGTTTCTTTGTATTTTTTCAACTTGGAATAAAAGACTATGTAAACTAACACCTACCTGTTTTAATCATCAAACCACTTCAAGTATTTCTGGAATACATTACATTAAAATGATAAATAAATATATTTCCATTATACTATGTGAGGAGAAATTCAGTGGTTTTTCATACTCCCACATTTGAAACAAGATTGTAAATGGAAGCATAATATAAATGAAAGAAACCATGAATAATTATGTAATTCCTGTAAAGAGGATTTTATTGTTAGAATATTAATTCATACACATTAGAAAATGGACTTTGAAGATACTTAGTGCATTTTCCCATCAAGCTGAAAAATTGTTCCATTTTAACATAAAGATAACATGGGCCTAAATATAGTTATAGCTAATAGATCATTTTGCACAACATTAAACTGGCAAATGCTTTTAAGAATTTTTGATGCTGCAGTATTTTTAAACAACTGTGATGCAATTAATTTCTACTGTGCACATAGGCAGCTAATAACTGTAGAGGCACCATTCAGTCAGTTGCACAGCAAAAATTAAAATGAAGAACCAAATAAATTAAAATTGAAAGAAACCTGGGGTAAAAGAAAACCATTCTGGTTTGCATATGAATGTCTAAAGACCAAACTATGAATACACCACACTATTCCCTTGATTATTTTCCCAAATTTATGGAATTACAGGACACATACATACTTATCTATTATACAGTTTCAATGGTTATACTAACCCAGAATCATATCTCTAAATACACTTCCCTTAAAATTGGGGGTTTTCATGATTCTGTGAACTAAAATAAGATCTTAAGCCCCCAATCCGACTGAATGGATCCTCTCTCAACCAAGGGGACCCCAGAAAACCCTAAAGCTGAGTTGCTGGCCATAAGAAGGGATGTCAGACATGCTTCATCATGCTCCCCTGCCTTTTCAGAAATTTCCTTTGTAACAATGAGATGCTAGTCATTAATAGGCCTAAGGTTATACAAGGCAAAGCTTAAACCACATCTGTAGGTCATCAGTTTAATTAATAGATTACGTGAGTTTGTGTAGATCTCCAATGGCTTGTCTCTGATTAACATACATCCTTATCTTAAGATAAAACATACCAAGCCTTTAAAGCTTCATTTCTTTAACTAGTTACAAATCCAAGATTCTTTAAACCTACCTAACACCTGTAAGCCCCCCCCATCCCCCACTTTGAGATGTCTCATCTTTTGGGGCCAAACCAATGTCCATGAATGAACAAAACCAAACTGTAACCTGGCTACCAGAGGCACATTTTCTCAGGATCTCTTTAGGCCATGTGCTCCAAACCAGTCACACACATTCATCTCAGAATAAATCTCTTTAAATTGGTTTGCAGAGTTCCCTAACTTCTTTCCATTAACAATTCCATAACCAATTTAGGAGATTATTGTGCTATGAAAATTACCTCTTTCTTGCAACTTTTGTCTTTCTCTAAGTCTACATTTTTCCTTGTTTTAATTGTTGCACATTATTGTTCTTATATTCAAGATAATTGGGGAAATATTCCTTCCATCTCCTTCAACTTTGGTGATTCCTTAGCAGTATTCATTGATTATTGCAATATTACCCACATTTCTATCATTATGGCCTTTGTTTTTTTTAGGGGAATGCTATCCTTTCTTCAAAACTTTCACTATTTAATCTTCAGATGAAATATTTTTTGTCAGAGTGTTTTATTTTTACTTTCTCTAATTGAGTTTCTTTAAATGATCAGGGATATATTTTCAAATATTTCAGAATAAACATGTACAGGTTTTAAAGGATTCGCAATTTAAAAAAAATGTGATTTCATTGGTCAGTACCTTTTCCTGTTACATAATTTAAAAGGCTGTGATATATAATAGTAACTCTGACCGAATTAGGGATTCTTTGTGCCATTTTAAAGTAGGTGGTTTCTTATAAATGACAAAGCCTAGTGGAAAACATTTCAAATTGTGGAAAGCTGCTTCTCTGGTACGTTTTGTTACAGGGCACATCGGATCATTTGCCTGGCTCTATCTCTTTGGTCACTTCCTATAAACAAATTGGATTTCCTTGAGGAGCTTGGCCTGTGTGCAGCTGATAAGTAGTGGGTCAGGCTACTTTCCTATTTGGTATTCCATGTAGAACTTTGACTTCATTCTTTTCATCCAATTTTCTGGCTGTTATAGTTTGTAGTGATGTTTTTCCTCTTCTGCCTCTCCTTTCCCATTCACTCAAATACAATTTCTTTTCCCTTTCAGTGCTTGAATAATAAGTTGCTTTGTCAAGCAATACTAATATGCTGTCTCTAGTCACACTCCTTCGAGTGACTCATCCCACACAAAGCTATTCTGCATTGCTTGCCTCCAAAAATACAAACAAATAACTACAAGATTTTTGGCAACATGGGTTAGAATTTAACAATAAAATGCAATGGAAAAAAAAAGCTACATTAACTACATAACATTTTTTAATTTCTGCATTTGGTATATAAACTTATATTTTAGGTTAGAAAAATCTTAAGAGATTTCTAAATTCAGGGACTAGTGAATATTAATCAGGCTGGAAGAAAGAGGAGCCACCACATGATTGAAACAAACAAACAAATAAAAACCCAAACACCAATTAAAAGTATATAGAAATAGATATGATGGCAAATCTTATATGTTGCTTCCTATGTGTTATTCACAGTTCTAATCATGTTACATTTCAGTTTATAGATGAGAAAAGTTGTTTATAGATGAAGCAAAAGAAGTTGAACAAACTTGCCTAAAATCATGTACCTAATGAAAAAGGCCTAGGATTTGAACCATGACAGCCAAATATAAGAGTTGGAATTTAAAACATGACACCCTGCTAAGGATTTCAAGCATAGATGCTAAGCCAAACTTTTTTTATTTTTATTTTTTTGCCTTTTGATAGACCATAAGAATTGAAGTGGTGTTGTAAATCAATACTTTTTTAGTAAAAAGTCTAACAGGTTTTCTTCATGTTAATAAATTTAATTGGATGAAGAACATAGAATTTTTTTTATAGACAGAATCTCACTCTGTTGTCTGGGCTAGAGTGCTGTGGCATCAGCCTAGCTCACAGCAACCTCAAACTCCTGGGCTCAAGCAATTCTTCTGCCTCAGCCTCCTGAGTAGCTGGGACTACGCCATGCACCACCATGCCCGGCTAATTTTTTCTATATATTTTTAGTTGGCCAATTAATTTCTTTCTATTTTTAGTAGAGACAGGATCTCGCTCTTGTTCAGGCTGGTTTCGAACTCCTGACCTTGAGCAATCCACCTGCCTCGGCCTTCCAGAGTGCTAGGATTACAGGCATGAGCCACCACACCCGGCCCAAGAAGGTAGAATGTTTGAAATTGGCAATTTTGGTTATTATCAAATATATTTATTTGAAGTAATTAGCATATAAATATAATTTTCATCAAGTAATTTAAAATAGTAATATTCACCATTGCATTATTTGCCATAATGCTGGCAAATAAGGGTGATAAGGGTAAACATAGTCACATGTAAATCCTTCATAATTTTTAGAATCAACTCTGTATGTCAAATAAATTTGCATTAAAATGTGTGATAAATAATTATAGACTAAAATACTATCAAATACTATCAAATCAATAAGAAAGGCGGAGAGATAGGAACACTCCTACACTGCTGGTGGGACTGCAAACTAGTTTAGTCTCTGTGGAAAGCAATATGGAGATACCTTAAAGCAATACAAGTAGATCTACCATTTGATCCAGCAATCCCATTACTGGGCATCTACCCAAAAGAACAAAAGTCACTCTATGAAAAAGACATCTGCACTCGAATGTTTATAGCAGCACAGTTCTCAATTGCAAAGTTGTGGAAACAACCCAGGTGCCCATCAATACATGAGTGGATTAACAAAATGTGGTATATGTATACCATGGAGTACTATTCAGCTTTAGGAAACAATGGTGATATAGCACCTCTTGTATATTCCTGGATACAGCTGGAATCCATTCTACTAAGCGAAGTATCTCAAGAACGGAAAAACAAGCACCACATGTACTCACCAGCAAACTGGTATTAACGGATCAACACGTATGGGGACATATAGGAATAACATTTGTCGGGTGTCGGACGGGTGGGAGGGGGGAAGAAGGGATGGGTATATAGAAACATAATGAGTGAGATGTGCAAAGTTTGGGGGATGGTCATGCCTTAGGCTCTGCCTCAAGGGGGGAGGGGGGGCATGGGCAATATATGTAACCGTAATGTTTGTACCCCCATAATATTCTGAAATAAATAATTAAAAAAAGAAACAACAGAAAGCCAACACAATGGTGAAGAAGGCACGTCAACTCCTGAGGACAAGGAGAGTGGGCAGGAGGGGGTCAACAGTATGGCAGAGGAAGGAACCAGTGACAGCAACACCAGCTCAGAGAGCAACAGTGCCACAGTGGAGGAGCCACCAACAGATCCCATACCAGAAAATGAGAAAAAGGAATAGATGTTGCCTTGTTTTATGTGTTCTAAATACTTTTTAAATGAAAAAGGTTTTTTGGTTTTAATGGTGAAAAAAAATTTTTTTTTTACTAATTTCTCTAATGTGTAAGCTCCTTTCAACTTAATCTATATTTTGAAAGGTAATAATAAATAGTTTAAGAAAATGAAGTACATTGTGACAAAATTACTATTCCTGAGTGGTTTGTGCATATATGACAACACTTCTAAAAAGAGCTTCTTCTCTGTCCCTCTGCATAACTTGTGTTCATGTGTTCTTTTGGGGCAAGTCTGTATCAATTACTTAAGAAAAAATTAACACTGGGAACTCCTTATGTATTATAAACAAATAGATAATTTTTAAAATAGTCATCAAATTTGACTATGCTTTGAGAAACAGAAACCTCATAATAAAAATTAGAACAGAAATGAATGAACTAGAAAGCAAAACTATAACAGAGAAAATCTACAGATAACAATTAAAATCTCATGTCTTTTTTTAGGAAATTAATAAACAGATTCCAAAATTTATATTAAGAATATAAACAATTAAAAAAGCTTTGTCAAGTTTAAATAACTTATACTACCATATATCAGGCCTTATCATCTAAAATTGGTTCTTTGAAAACACTAACACTGACAGATACCTAGCAAGACAACTGATAAGGAAAAACATAGAAAAGGTACAAATTATCAGTATCAGCAATCAAAACACAAAAAATATCATAAAAGGTAAAAAAAAAAAAAAAAAGCTTATACCAACTAATTTGAAACTTTAGCTGAGATGGGCAAATTTACAGAAGACAAAACTTACAAAAACTGGTGGAAAAGCTTAAAACGTGAATAGTCCTATACCTATTAAAGAAGAGAGAATCTGTAATTAAAATCTTCCCATAAATGAAATACTAGGTTCCAATGACTTTACCAGTGAATTTTTCCAAACAGCTGAAGAAATAACACCAATCATAAACTCTTCCAAGGAATAGGGAAGAGGGAATTCATTTAGAACTCAGTAAGATAGTAAAACCTCATAAGAACGTTATAAGAAAAGAAAATTACAGGCCAATCTTCCTCAAAAACATATATAAAAATCTTTTTTAAAAAAACAAATCAAATCCAACTATGTATAAAAAGGATGATGGATGCATCATGACCAATTTGGATTTATTACAGGAATGCAAGATTGGTTTAATATTAGAAAATCAATGAAGTAAAAAAAATCATAGGATCATCTCTGTAGGTACAAAAAAAAAATCTCATCAAATTCAATGTCCACTCATGACTTAAAAAATCTTTAAAAACTAAGATTAGAAGGGAATCTAATTAATCTGATAAAGGATACCTACAATGTGTCTACAGCAAACATCATGTATATTAGTGAAGTACTGAAATTTTATCACTAAGGTCAGGAACAAGAGAAGGATACCCACTATTACCATTTTAATTCAGCATTGTACTGGAGGGCCAGCGAATGCAAATAAGGCATAAAAAAATTAAAGGTATTATGATTAGAAATGAAGAAATAAAATTATTATTATCTGCAGGTCTGACTGTGTGTGTAAAGAATTCAAAACAATCTGGACATAAACTAGTACAATGAATACATAAATGTAGCAAGGTCATTAGATATAAGGTTAACTTTTTAAGTCTACACACCAACAAGCAATTAGAAAATACATTAAATTTTTTTTTTTGAGACAGAGTCTCTGTCACTTGGACTAGAGTGCCATGGCGTCAGCCTAGCTCACAGGAACCTCAAAATCCTCGGCTAAAGCGATCTTTCTGCCTCAGCCTCCCGAGTAGCTGGGATTACAGGCACACACTCTCACGCCGGGCTAATTTTTTCTATTATTAGTAGAGACGGGGTCTCGCTCTTGCTCATACTGGTCTCCAACTCCTGAGCTCAAGCAATCCACCTGCCTTGGCGTCCCAGAGTGCTAAGATTACAGGCGTGAGCCACTGCACCCAGCCTAAGATGTGGTATTATTCATCAGCAAGAACTCTGAAGAAATTATTTGACTCTATCATGTGTTATTCAATAATTAGTCAACAATGAAATGTATTCACTAGCCTGGACTTAACCATCTTCACTTCCATGAATTTTTATGAGAAACAGAAGCTGGATATACTAACTTGCTCATGTATGGAGAAAGATGGCTTAGCAGTAGACAAGTATTTTTTTTTTTTTTGAGCATGTAACTGCAATTTTTCTAAATGAGAACTCCCTTCAACCACTATCATCAAATAATAAATGGTTTGTGAAATTAGCTTTTGCTACAATCTTGATAATGTTCCTTAATGAAAGCAACTTAAAAACACACTTACATAGGCCGGGTGCGGTGGCTCATGCCTGTAATCCTAGCATTCTGGGAGGCCGAGGTGGGCGGATCGCTCAAGGTCAGGAGTTCGAAACCAGCCTGAGCAAGAGTGAGACCCTGTCTCTATTAAAAATACAAACAAATTAATTGACCAACTAAAAATATATACAAAAAATTAGCCGGGCATGGTGGCGCATGCCTGTAGTCCCAGCTGAGGCAGGAGGATCGCTTGAGCCCAGGAGTTGGAGGTTGCTGTGAGCTAGGCTGATGCCACAGCACTCTAGCCCAGGCAACAAAGTAAGACTCTGTCTCAAAAAAAAAGAAAAGAAAAGAAAAGAAAGAAGAAAGAAAGAAAGAAATTAATTGGCCAACTAAAAATATATAGAAAAAATTAGTAGGGCATGGTGGCACATGCCTGTAGTCCCAGCTACTCGGGAGGCTGAGGCAGGAGGATTGCTTGAGCCCAGGAGTTTGAGGTTGCTGTGAGCTAGGCTGATGCCATGGCACTCTACTCCAGGCAACAGAGTGAGACTCTGCCTCAAAAAAAAACAAAAAAAAAAACACACACTTTTATGTGAAACTTAGAACTGCCGTAAAGTCATTTCAACAACAACCTAAATAACAAGTAACATCAAGGTTGTTTAAACACACTGTCAAAATTTAGAAAGGAAGATCTCTATTCTCAGATTTGTAGCAAATAATATTTTTATGCTCAAAGTATAGTTCTTGCAGCAGTTTTAAACCTCAATGCAACTTCAAAGGAAATTTCCATATTTCCAAATCCATTTAACAGTGCAACTGAGGAGCTCCCACCTAAACATCAGTTGGAAGTACTTTAATCTGCAGTGTAATGATATGCTAAGTGGCAAATAACAAGAGAAGATTCTAGTAGATTCACATAAATGCCTTTCAAGTGATGAGTATTCTCCAATTAAAATATTCCCCTATAGACTGACATCAGTATCTGGCAATATCTATCTATATAAAAAAGTATTTATAAAAATGAAATACATAAAATGTCATACAAATCAACATTAACAGATAAGATTTGCGATTGACTTTGATCACAGGAAACATTAACAAAGAATAATAACTGAAATGTTATTTTTAAAAATTCTATTCTTCTCAGTAGGCATATATTACAAAAAAATACACTGAATTATATTTTGAGTTTCATCAATTAAAAATGTGTGGAAATTTGTTTGCTCTCTTGTTATTTAAGTACTTATATAATAGCCTCAATTTTGTCTCTTGCCTCATAAAGTCTAAAATATTTACTCCCTGGCCCTTTAGAGAAAACATTTGCCAACTCCCAGTCTAGAGCAAAAATAGTACCAATGTAGTATATTTGTTGTATTTTGAAAGTAAAATGTATGACAAAAGTAGCACAAAGTATGGGAGGAAGAAATTTATAGTGCTCTGTATCATTACACTACATGGAAGTGGTTTATTATTGGTGCTGACTGCCTCTACTTTATAATGAATGAGTAATTTTTTACCTCTTCACTAGTATATTTTAAAATTACAGGCCAGGCGCGGTGGCTCATGCCTGTAATCCTAGCACTCTGGGAGGCCGAGGCAGGAAGATCACTCAACGTCAGGAGTTTGAAACCAGCCTGAGCATGAGCGAGACCCCGAGGGGGCAGAGCAAGATGGCGGACAAGAAACACCACCAGACAGAGTGTCTCTGCAGAAAAGACAGCTTCTAGAAGATATGAGAAGAAAGAAGCAAGCAAACGACCATAGATTGGACAGGGGTCGGAAAGAGGAGTGCCGGAGACTACGGGAGACTCTATGGGAGGAGGTTGCGGAGGAGAACTGGAAGGAGAGACCTCCAGAGCGAGTAGTTTGGAGAACAGCGGCAAGGGAGGACTTCTCCTTCGCCGACCTCCACACCCACGCAAGCAGGTAAGTGCCTGAAGTCAGTGTGAAGAGGTCCAGAGCACATATCCCTGGATGTCCCAAGGATCGTTACTACTAAATTCTAGATTTTACCTCATAATCCAGCCCCGTTGCCTCTGATCCTCGATAAAGCAAACAGAAGAGAAAGAAACGGCGAAAGTTCACAGGAAACATGAAGGAGCAGAGAGAAAAGTCACCTCCAAAGCAAAATATTCTCCATCGTCTGACACCAACTTACATGATTTGAGTAAACTGACGGAGGAAGATTTCTGAATATGGATTGCTACAAAATTAAATGGAATTGAAGAGACAATAGAATCACAACATAGAGAAACTACAAAAACTATACAGGAAATGAATGAAAGATTCTCCAAGGAAATTGAGATGATCCAGAAGAACCAAACAGAAATTCTGGCAATGAATCCTAGAAGAAGATGTTGGGAAAACCCTATCAGACATTGGTCTAGGCAAAGAATTTTTGAGGAAGACCCCCAAGGCAATCACTGC
>CAUYPO010025136.1:0-19969 GCA_963574435.1 Cheirogaleus major | reverse complement strand
GTCTCTACTAAAAATAGAAACAAATTATCTGGACAACTGAAAGTATATATAGAAAAAATTAGCCGGGCATGGTGGCACATGCCTGTAATCCCAGCTACTTGGGAGGCTGAGGCAGAAGGATTGCTTGAGCCAGGAGTTTGAGGTTGCTGTGAGCTAGGCTGACGCCACAGCACTCTAGCCCAGGCAACAGAGTGAGACTCTGTCTCAAAAAAAAAAAAAAAAAAAGATAAACTTTTCTCTAAATAAGAACTGATTAGATAGAAATTTGTAGTTGGAACTTTTACTTTTTAGTAACGTAAGGAGTATAAGGGGATGTGTCTGTCAATCACGATCCCTGTTTGCCCAAATACCTGCTGTTGCCACCACCCCCTGTTCAGGGAAGCAGTGTGAGGCTGGTTTTGTGCAAGGCAAGCCACTGACTGCACCAGGGGTGCGTTGCTAGCACAGAATGTGCCACCAGAGTTTTGAAAGAGACCCAAGACATAGCTCTGCCTAATAGGGATGAGGCTAATTAGCTAATTACTAACATATTTAAACTAGGGAATCTGTGGGAAGTTGGCTTTTTGAGTGAGAGGAGAACATTCCAGTCAAGCAGAGATCCCATGAAAGTGACATTATAAGAAGGGGGAGGAGGAGGGAGGGGAAGAGAGAAATCTGTGCCTAGAATAGTGGTTCTCAATGAGAGTAGGGAGGGATTTTGCCCTCCAGGACACATTTGACAATGTCTGGGCACATTTTAAGTTGTCACACAGTGCGGAGCGTTTGCTACTTACTAGCTTTTAGTAGATTAGGGCCAGGGATGCTGCTAAACATCCTACAGGACAGCACCCAACAGCAAAGAATTATCAAGCTTTAAATGTCAAAAGTGCTGAGGGTAAGAAACTTTGGGCCTAGAATGAGTATGTACAGCCTGTCTTCTTTCCTCTTAGAGTTTTTCACTTTTAAACTAGTAACAAGTGTCAAAAACACAAAAACGTCATTTAATTGTTAGAAAACTCCAAAGGTAGACACATACTTTAGAAAGATAATAGGTAGAACCCAAATTTTTTCTTAATTCTAGATACTGAGACAGAGTATATTTACAGAGCATATTTCTTAGCAGAATGACGAGTCTGTTGAGATGGGTGATTTAATTGAATTCAAGGATGACTCCTACAGGAAAAAGTGCAAAAAAAATATATATTTTTTAAGTTTTTAAAGTGAGAGTTTTTAACAAAGGAGCTTCCTAAGAAGATTTGGCCGTGTAGAATAAACCTAATGCTTAAAAACTCAAATCTTATATTTTTGTTTTATTTTTTGTCTGTAGAACAGCGGAAACATGTTGTTTTTGGAAGTGAAACAGAAGATGGTGAAAGCACTGAGTATGAGGCTAATATTGTGAATGAGGTCGATACTAATGATAAAGAAGACGAGTTTAAAAAGGTATTTATTGTGGAACAATTTCATGCAATTTGAAGAATTATGAATCATAGGATTATACATAACCCCAAATGGTGTTTCTTCCAGGCAGTTCTACAACCAATCTGTGTGTAATTTATAACAAAATTCATAAAATATAATTTTCAATTTTACACTGTAGGATCAGGCAAGATATAACAGTCCTTACAATTTTCCCCAGTATCACCAACTTTTGATGTGATTCTGTTGATTACAATTTATGTAGTTACCTCCTCCTGTTGTGATTGACAATGTCTTCTTCTATAGCAAATGTGACTTCTGGAATCGTAGTGCCAATCAATTTGACTGAGAATGGAGAACTTTGTTCTCAGTTATTGTGTTTAGTAGAGTTATTGGTATTGCAAGTCTAGATTCTGACTTACTTGGGGCCCAGGGATCTGCATTTTTAAAATAGCAGATGGATGGATGACCTGTGGACTCTCCCCCAGCAGAAACCCCGGGATGGGCAGATTTCACATTGTATCGAAATGTGTTGAGAATAAAGGTTGAGAAAGAGGCATGAGGCTTTTTTTTCCTTGTTAGGCCTTACCCTTGTGGTCACGTTTGAACTCTGAATGCTACTCCCCCATTCTCACTAACTCCTGCTTTCTCTTCCTCCCGTCAATTTTCTTTTAATCCCTCATACCCACTTTCTTTTCATTCTTTCTCTATTTTACCCGCTTTTACACACTCTAATACAGTTTTGGAAATAAACAGCACACATTTGTTACACTTTCACCTTCTTGCTCAAGGCTGATATCACCAGGCGGTTGGGAAACACTTTTCGGTGGAGTCTAGACTGTAGCCTTAGACTTCTCCGTACCATGCACCAGGCAGCTGTTAGCAACCAGTGGGAGTCAGCTGGAAGAGGACGGTGTACTCCCCTCTCAGCAGTCTTTGTCTTCCAGTTGCATTCCTGTTTGACACTGGCTTCAGTTCTTAGGGCACGACTGAGTACCATCAGAGCCTCTCCAACTGAGCAATAATCACTAGGAGCTGCATTAGTGCAGTCACCTCCTAAGTAGCCTCTGTCTCTCAAATCCCATCTCCCACATTGCTGCCAGAAGGGTCTGTCTAACAGAGCAATCTGATTATATCACACCTGTGCTTTAGCTTGATAATTCTCCATCCCTAACTATACCCTTTGACACACTAAAAAGCTGTATTCTTCTTTGTTCATGGCTGATAGCTTTCTCTTTTGACCCAACTCAACCTGCCTCACTCGCCCATTCTCAGAGGGGTAGGGCTTTAGAGCAGAGAGTGGCAGCATGACCAGAGCCTGGCCCCAGATGTGTGACTCACTGTGCAAGCAAGATGTGGGCCAGACCCCTCACTGCCGGACTCAATACCTGGCCTATGCTCTGACCAATAAGCTTGGCCACTCCTCCCAAGGGAAGGAAGGGTATGGAGAGAGTCATAGTTTCATCCCATGTGTTTGAGTATTGTGTATTTTATAATACGTGTGTCTACCAAGCTGAGCTTCTTGAGGGTGGAGACTATTCATCCTCTTGTGCCCACTCCCTTAAGCATTAAGAAATGCACCACACTTACAAAGTCCTTCACTTCTTTTGGGGAAGTTATTGAGTATGGAGCAAACCAGGATTTTTTGAATAAGCTATTTTTGAATTTTGGCTTTTGAATAAATCCTTCTGGTTTGTTAGGGTTTTTATGCAAGCACATTTTTCGTATATTTTTATTTGTCTAAAAAATCAGACAGGTAATTTAGGATTGAATTTATTTCTATAATATCATTGAAATTGTATAATTTATTATTTTTCACCTTTTACTTGTCACTTCTAATATTGTATCATTGCTTTGGGGATGTTAGAGGTTTTTTTTTTTTAATTTCATCATATAATGGGGGTACAAATATTGTTAGGGTTACATACATTGCCCCTACCACTCCTCCCCCCCTAGATGCCAGAGCTCCAAGCGAGTCCAATCCCCAGGTGGCGCGCACGGCTCACATTATGTAACTCTATACTTCCTCCCCGCTCCCAGCTGCCCTCCATCCAACAAAAGATTTTTTTTTTATACTTTGGATACATTGTATAACTTTGCCTCTCCCTAAGAAAGGTTAGAGGTATGCCCTTCCCCCCCACAATGCTCTCCACATCCCTATGATGTGGGTCTTGCCCCCCCTCCCGAAACCCTATTTTTATGTCAGGTCAATCTTCTGTTTTCAAATCCATCTAGCTGTGTTTTCTATATTTTTTTATATTTGTCTCTGAAGTTTCCTAGGTTGGTCTCTATCCTGATTATCTATACATCTTATCCCAGATCTAGGAACTGCCCCTTGGCTCAAAATAGAACTTTGTTACTTTCCTGTTTAAAAGTTCTTTTATGAATTCCAAATACCAACAGAATAATTCTACATTCCTTATCATTGCTGAAAAGATGGTTTTATTTTTAAAATTTGATAATCTTCTATTTTCCAGCCTCTCTCTCCTCTTTTTTAAAAACTGAGATATAATTCACATACCATAAAATTCATTCCCTTAAAATGTACAATTCAGTAGTTTTAATATATTCACAGAGTCATAAAACCATCACTACTATCTAATTCTAGAATATGTTATCACCCCCAAATAAACACAAGATCCATTGAGTCACACTCAACTCCTCTCAGATTTCTCTAGTCTCTGCCAAGTAAGATGTTTCAACTTAAAAGTTTTAGACATTACAATGATGCCAAAGCTGTGATAATTCAGTAGAAACCATATTTTGAGTACCCATAAAAACATTCTGTTTTTCACTTTCAGTACAATATTCAACATATTACATGAGATATTCAACATTTTATTATGAAATATGCTTTTTGTTATTGGATTTTGCCCAATTTCAGGCTACTACAAGTGTTCTGAGCACATTTAAGACAGACATTCAATAGGTTAGATGTATTAAATACATTTTTTGACTTAACAACATTTTCAACTTATGATACGTTTATCAGGACATAACCTTATCAGAAGTCAAAGAGCATCTCTACTAATTTACTTTCTGTGTTTATAGTTTTACATAATCTTCACATTACATGTGATAGATCATATAATATGTGGCTTTTTATGTCTGGCTTCTTCAATGTAGAATAATATTTTTAAGGTTCATATGTATATAGCATGTATCAGCACTTAATTCCTTTATATAGCTGAATAATATTTCATTGTATTCATATACTACATTTTATTGAGCCATTCATCAGCTAATAAACATTTACATTATTTCCACTGTTTGGAATAACACTTATTGTATATTAACAATCATATACAAGTTTTTGTGTAAGCACATGATTTTAATTGTCTTCAGTATATACCTAGATTTGCACCTGCTGTTTAACTTTTTGGGGAACAGCCACTGCTTTCCACAGTAACAGCCTCATTTTACATTCTCATCAGCAAATTAAGAGGCTCCAATTTCTCCACATTTACCAATACTTGTTCTTTTCTATTTTTTTAAATTGTAGGTATTTTAGTGGGTATAACGTGATATAGCTCATTGTGATTTTTCTTTGCATTCTCCAAATGATGAATGATGCATTGTATATTTGTATAGCTGCTTTGGAGATATTTTTATTCAAATCCTTGGTCCATTTTCTAATTGATTATTTTTTATTGTTGAGTTTTAAGAGTTCTCCATATATTACAGTACTATATAATATTTGAAAATATTTCTACCATTCTGTGTTTCTTTTTTACATTTTGATAGCATCTTTGACAAACAATGTTTTACTTTTAATAAATTTCAATGTATGTTTTTATTCTTTTGTTGATTATGCTTGTTAAATTAAATATGCAAGAGGTCATTAGCCTGAGTCTGTCACCCTACTTTGAGTTCCTATTTAGGAAACTTCAACCTAACAGTATATAACAGACTGAAAACTAACGTAGGAGTATGTTTTTATAATAAACAGCTGGGCTTCAGCCAATCATCGTCAACCAACTGATCACATCATGCACAAACAAGGCAGGTGCTTAGATATTTTGCTTGTATTCAGCATATTAAAAAAAAAGCTCACTGCTCACACTGTGGTGGAGCTCTGTGAACTTCTGGTTCTGAGTGCTGCTCTATTCATGAATAATTCTATAATAATTTGAAAGTATTCTCTCTAAGAACTGGAACAAGAAAAGTGTGCCCTCTGTCATTATTTTATTTAACATAGTACTGGAAGTCCCAGCCAGAGCAATTAGGCAAGAGAAAGAAATAAAGGATATCCATATCAAGAAAGAGGAGATCAAACTGTCCCCATTTGCCAACAATAGGATTCTGTGTCTAGAAAACACTAAAGACTCCCAAAATTGATAAAAAAGAAAATTCAGCAAAGCCTCATGCTATAAAATCAATATACACAAACCAGTAGCATTTCTATATACTAATAACAGGGAAGCTGAAATTCAAATCAAGGACTAAATGTTATTTACGAGAAGTATGAAGAAAATAAAATACTTAGGAATATATTTAACCAGGGAAGTGAAAGATCTCTACAAAGAGAAATGCAAATCACTGATGAAAAAAACAATCATAGATGACACAAATAAATGAAAAAACATCCTATGCTTATGGATTTGTACAATTAACATCGTTAAAATGTCCATTCCTCCCAAAGCAATTTACAGATTCAATGTAATTCCTATAAAAATACCAGCATCTTACTTCACAGATCTAGAAAAAATAATCCTATACTTCTTTTGGAACCAGAAAAGAGCCTGAATAGCCAAAGAAATCTTAAGGAAAAAGAGAAAATCTGGAGTCATTACCTTACCTGACTTCCAATTATACTACTAGGCTATAGCAACAAAAGCAGCATGATACTGCAAAAGTAGAGACATATACCAGTGGAACAAAGTAGAGAACCCAGAAATAAAACCATATATCTATGACCAACTGTTCTTTGACAAAGCAGACAGCAACATACAAAGGGGAAAGGAAACCCTATTCAGTAAATGGTGCTGGAGAAATTGAATAGCCACATGCAGAATAATGAAACAGAACCCAAATATCTCACTATATACAAATATTTACTCAACATGGATTATACAATTAAATGTAAGGCACGAAACTATAAAAATTCCAGAAGAAAATGTAGGAAAAACTCTTTTGGACATAGGCTAAGCATAGAATTTATGAATAAGACTTCAACGGCCAATATAGCAACAAAAAATAAACAAATGGAACTTAATTCAATTAAAAAGCTTCTGTACCACAAAGGTAATGATTAGCAGAGTAAACTCACAATCTATAGAATGGTAGAAAATATTCATAATCTATATATCTGATAAAGGACTAATTTCCAGAATGTACAAATAACTCAACAGAACAGCAAGAAAAAAAAATGTACAATCCCCAAAAAATGTACAATGAAAAGTAGGCAAAGATTTTTTTCACTGAACAGAATTTTTTTCACTATAAGACAGACAAATGGCCAACATATATGAAAAGATATTCAATATCTCTAATCATCAAGGAAATGTAATTAAAACCACAATGAGATACCATCTTATCCCAGTCCAAATGGCTATTATTAAAAAGTCAAAAAACAAGAAGTTCTAGTGTGAATGGAGAGACAAATTTACACTTCTACACAGTTGATGGGACTGAAATTTAGTACAACCTGTGTGGAAAACAGTATGGAGATTCCTCAAAGAGCTTAAAGTCGACCATTTGATCCAACAATCCTTCTACTGGGCAACTAGCCTAAGGAAAATAAATTATTTTATCAAAAAGACACCTGCACTTGAATGTTTATCACAGCATGATTAACAATTGCAAAGATAAGGAATCAGCCTAAATGTCCATCATGCATGAGTGAATCAACAAAATACATATACTAGGGAGTACTATTCAGCCCTAAAAAAGAATGAAACTTCAGGAATGGAAAAATAAGCAGGACATTTCTCACTGATAAGTGGGTTCTAAACAATTGTTGTACAAGGGCACAAAAAGATGTAACGGACCTTGGAAATTAAGAAGAAGGGAGGATGGGAGAAGGTGAAGTATAAAAACTTAGCTATTGGGTACAATGAACACTGACCTGGTGGTAGACATACTGAAAGCCCTGACTGCAGCATTATAGAGTATCTCTGTGTAAGACAAACTTTTGAAATGTTCTAATATTTTGAAATTAAAAAAAGAATGCCCCCTTTTTCATTCCCTATTTGATGTAGCCTCTCTCATGGGATCTTTTCAGTCAACTAAAATTCCTCAAATGCTTCTTGACTATATCCCCTGAAAACTCTGTCTACTTCTCATGATCTTTGCTATATTCCCAAATTTATTTTTGGAGAAAAAAAAACCCAGATGGGTATGTCAATGAATTGTGAAAACAATAAAACAAAAAAGATGAAACAGTCTTTGACAATAAGGCCAGATTAGAAGTACCCATTCTGAGTCAAGGCATATTTTATGCTTATCCCACTCTTCAATGAGTTCTGCCTTGAACTCAGTAATCTAATTACAATAACACAAGTTGGGCTGCAAAACTGCGAATCTAGCTGAATTAATCTGTAAAATATGTAGTTCTGGCATAAGAATTATTTTCAGCTAGTTATTTTGAAGCACTTTGTAAGATAAATTTACATTTATAAAGAAAATCTTCATGTTAAGGCTGTCTTCCTCTTTGCACAAGGAAAGGAAGGAAGACTAAATTACTACAAAATGGAGAAGACATTAATTTAAATCTACATCACAATCTTTACCTTTATTTAAGGTTCTTTTCCTGTTGATGCTGTCTTAATTGGGCTTTTACCTTCAATCTTCTTTCCTAGTTTAAGAAAATGATTGTATTTAAACCTGAAGTTGAAGCTCTGTACCCTTGAGATGTAAATTTTCTATGAACAGATAGCTACTCCTTTAAAATACAAATTTAAGGGACACGACTCAACTAAAGAAAAAGATGATAATTGGAAATTGGGCAAATAAAAATCTTTAAAGCTTTTTCCACAAATATTGATAAAAGTCTTTAGTCACCTAAGTTAGTAATCTCAACCTGTTCCATTTGCCAAAAACTCAATTCAGATCCAGATATTTTATAAACTAGTGAATTTTGTGTTGTTATGTATGGCACATGGTAGAAATTTTATAATGAAAGTTGTAAGTTTGTTTTAACATCTTTGAACAGTGTGCCAGTGGAAAAAAAAATCCAAACTCTGTAACATAACACAATTTAAAAAGATTTATTCTGAGCCAAATATGAGTGACCCATTGTCTGGTAGACATAGTCTCAAGAAGTCCTGTGAAAATGCTCCCAAGGTACCTGGGGCACACTTGGTTTTATACATTCATGAAGATAGTAATTACAGGTAAAATCATAAATCAATATATGTAAGGTATACATTGGTTCAGCATGAAAAGGTGAGACATCTCAAAGCAGGAGCTTATAAGACATAGGTAGCCTTAAGTTGGCAATAGGTTTAAAGAGTTGAGCTTTGTCTAAAGACCTAGAGTCAGAAGAAAGGAACATTTGAGTTAGGATAGAGGGTCTGCTAGAATGTTAGTTAAGATTAGGAGATCTTCTCTTTGTCATGTGATGCCTTACTGGAATCAGTTTAAAAAGTAACCAAAATTATAGTAAATTTATTAAAAAGAAACCTACTTAATGAGGTTTTTATCAATTGTAAGGTATGACTCACCAGCCCTCTTAAAAATTTGATCAAGAGGAAAAAAAGGTCAGAGTTCAGTCCTCAAATCTTTTATTATTTTAAGTATATAATTTTATACTTCTTTGCTTTATATTTCTAAATATTTTATTCCTTATGATGCTTTGGAAAATGAATTATTCTCTCATTTTTATTTTTGGATTGTTCATTGCTAGCATTTAGAAATGCAATTGATTTTTGTGTATTGATTGTAAAAAAAAATAAAAATAAAAAATTCAAGACCACCCCTATAACTCATAATGCAAAAGGGTAGGTCAAGCCTGGAGGCTGAGTCATGCAACACCCTATTCCAAATAAATAGCTGTCATTAACATTATACATCAGCCAGATCCCCTCCCCACAGAAAGGTAAAAGGTATTAGGTGTCCACAACAACTGCCCCCACAGATCATTCATAAGGAAATTCCTTGCTGGCCTCCCATAAGCAAGGACCTGTAAATTGTAACTTTGGGTCTGCAGATTAAGTCTAGCTCCTAAAACTAAAGTCTGTTCAATTTCACACTAATAATGTTGATTATAAGTTTATCTTCCCAAGTGTAGAACAGAGACATGAAAAGATCAATCATCCTTCCACCTACCTACGGACGCTACATAATTGATGCTTCCTTCACTTCGTTTTTCTCTTCTAACATTCACTGTACCTTATGTAAAATATAGATTTTATGAGACTCACAAGAATGTAACCATTTGTTTTACTGCCAATCCCCTACTTTTTTCTTTCTGTATTATCTATATCCTTTAAAAACTGAGTTCCCAACTAGGATTGTTTTACTTGTTTTCTAAATGAACATCATTATCTTGTTACTAATCTTAAAGGAAAAGCTATCTGTCTTTTACTTTTAAGTATGATATTGTTAGGTAGATAGCAAGGGATTCCGGGTCTCCTAGAGATGAAAGTGGGTGTTGTTGCTTTGGTACAATTGCCCCACCTGGGAAGAAGGCCCTTATCTTAGTCCCGCCCTACCCTAATCTCCCAAGCTACTACCATACCTGGGTAGGAGGGAATACCCTACACATCTGCCAATCATAACTTAGCACACCAGCTGCAAAAGAATATAGAGGACTCTCTAGCCCACGGGCCAAGCAGCATAGGTGCTATAGAGTCCAGAAATTTACCTAGAACACCGCACATGCATAATAAGACTCAGGTCATGCAATTCCCAAATGTCCAATCAAATAGTTCCATGGTGACCTCTGAACCATGAGGGAGGTCCGGAGGTCCCAATCTGGGCACTATAAAACAAAACACAGACCATAACCAGGCCCTTTTGGTGCCCTTACTTTTGCTCTCTGTTTGCTGTGACAATGGGTCCAGTCATCATCTGTGGTGTACGTATTATGCTTTGTAAACCTATATCTTGCTCTTGTGCTATAATCCTGTCTTTCTCTCCTCAATAAACCTCATTTTCATTCTTGTCTTACTTTGGTGTGTCTGGTCATTTTTTATCTGTCAGTGCACCAAGAACCGACATTTCAGACTAAAACCTGACAATATTAGCTTTTGGTTTTTCATAGATGCCCTTTAAATGATTGAGGAAGTTTGCTTCTATTCCTAGTTTCCTGGTTTGTAGAGTGCTATTATCACAAAATTATATTGAATTTTGTCAAGTACTTTTTCTGTATGTATTGAAACAATCATGTTTTTTTCTCCTTTTTATTAAATTAATATGGTATATCATGTTCATTTCTATATTTTGAACTGCTTTGTCTTCTAGAATAAATTTGACTTGGTCATTGGTCATGGTATATAATCTTTTTGATATGTGTCTTGTTTTGGTTTGCTAGCATTTGGTTGAGTATTTCTGCATCTATATTCTTGTAATAGTGGAAGGGAAGCTTAGCATGACTAGCTCTGTTTTACTTCTGACCTCCTTGAGATAAAAAGCTCTGCTTAGCTCTGCATGTAGGGCAACTAATCATAAGAAGAATTTAGTTTATAGTTTAACTCTAGAAAAAGGATGATAGCCATCCCTTTCCCATCCTCAGACCCTCACTGATGCCTCACTGATTCCTCAAGATGTCTGGGATCCTCAGTCACTTCTTACACTGTCTTTTCTCTTCCTCTTTCGCTTAACATGAGAAAGAACCTAAAGTTCATATTAACTTAAGATAGTTCTTTAGGACATTAATCTACCACCTTCTTAGTTTGCTGGCTTCCTGAATAAAAGTCTCTTTCCTTGCCTCAACATCTTGTCTCAACTTACTGGCTATTATGCAGCAAGTGGTGTGAGCTTGGACTTGGTTACAAATTTAGCCAGCCCCAGACAAGGTGGCTGCTCATGGCCAGCCAGCCCCATTCAGGGGACTTTTGGGGGCAAGTCTCTAACAGATGCCAGGACCACTTGTTCCAGGGACCCACCCCCATGAATACCCAGGTTGGCACCAACTTCCCTAGTACATAGCTGTTTGAACAAGGAAGTGACAAACCTCTGTGAGTTGACAAACTTGATTTGGAATTTCATAGTGTAAGTCACTTCAGTGTGTACAACTGGGAACTCCTTTTCCCTTTGTTTGGGCTTTTCATTAAAATAAGCCACTCTTTTTGTTTGTGTTTGGGGTACCCAATTGGAGAGAGAAATAGTTGTTGGGTTTTTAAACGATTTGAGAACCAGTCCATTTGCATTTTTCTGTCAATCTTCTTTGTGCTTTTGTGTAATTTATCTATATTCTCACTTTGTAATTATGGGGAATATTCCATCTACCCCTAAGGAGAGGCCGCTAGGATGCATCCTGAACAAATGATCTAATTATAGTTATGAACCGATGACTAAGAAGAATATGATTTTTCATTGTAATACAGTGTGGCCACAGTATGTCCTGAGGTCAAAGGAACAAGGGCTGCTGAATAGTTCTTTAAATTTATACAATTCTAAAGTTAGAGCTATTTTTTAGAAGAGCTGGAAAAAAAGTGATGAGATCCACTACATACAAGCATTTATACTTTTGCAAGAAGACAAGATTAAACAAGATAGATGCCATCTTATGGTACAAAGGGCTAGAAGGCTGAGAAACCACAAGGTAATACACCCATTTTCAGGAGGGGCAAATTAATAATTAGGAAAGAAAGAACGTTAATTCAAACCTGGAATCAATCCTCTGCTGGGATATAGAGTAGAAAATAACACTTTTGTTTTTCTTATATCATAATTTCCTATTCCTTGTTCATTCTAACTTCTCCATCCATAGTAGCATTACCTGTTATTACTACCGAGGGTATCCAACTTACAATGGTTCAACTTACAGTTTTTTGACTTTACAATGGTGTGAAACTGTCACAATTTCAACATAGTTTGAATTTTGATCTTTTCCCAGTCTAGTAATACGCAGTGCATGAGACATTCAATCTTTTATTATAAAATTTTTTGTTAGATAATTTTGTCTGACTATAAGCCAATGTAAGTGTTCTGAGCACATTTAAGGTGGGCTATGATAAGCTATGTTATTCATTAAGAATAGTAAATGTATTTTTAACTTATAGTATTTTCAATTTATGATGGTTTTATCAAGAAGTAACCTCTTTGTAAGTCAAGGAGCATCTTTACTGTCCTTTAGTCACAATTTCTCGTGGGGCCTGACTCAGCCTTGAGATAGCAACCCAAGTGTATACGTCAACAAATTTATGGAATTTGGAATTCCGTAATTTCAAATTTGGAACTCTACCCAACTACTACACTTTCCGCTTGAGTACAATGGGTAAAATATTCCAGAAAAACAACAATGAAGATATTACTTAATAAATAAGTACTGAAGACATTACTAATTTACAAAGATTGTTTCTAATACACAAAATGACATAGAAAGGTAGGCATAATTAATCCCAATTTTATATATGAAGAAATTAAAGTTGGGAATTGCCAGAAAATTTGCCATGAGTTATGCACTAGTAATGTATACAGTCAAGATTAAAATACAGGATTGTATGGATACTTAAATCTAAAAGTAATAAATAGTTTACAACCCATAAATCACAGATATTCCTGCTGAAAATAGAGCAGCGTTACAGGGTAAAAAACAGCCCTCCCAATATTCACATGGATAAAAGAATTGGAGTAAAAATGACAAGGTAGAAAATTTAAGGAAAAGGTTTATTTTGTCTAATCATTCAGTTGTAAATGCATATGTCATTATACACACACATACACACCCCTGTGTATACACACATGTCTATACATGTATATTAATGTGTATAAACATAAGCAGAATAAATGTAGTGTATGGAGGTAGAATTATGAATTGTCTGGACTTTTTCCTTTGTTTATTGTATACATTTTACAGTAAAATGCATTTTTTATAAATAAATGAAAAACAATAGAGCTAAAACAATTCCAGTTTTCAAATTCAGAAAAGAAATAGAAATAAAATTTTATAAATAAAGCAACTATTTAGTTGATGGAACATTTGTTAACATTTCATAGGAAAAATAAGGCATTGACATTATATTATAAATACATTTTATTTTCTAAGAAATTTACAATTTAAAAAAAGCAAATTAAAATTCCTTCATAAAAAATAACACACCCAGAGTCAGAAGCCCAGGGGTGTCAATTTACACTGAGCTCCAAGACCTTAGATCTTTCTATTACATCATATTGATATATAAAACATTCTTAGTACAAATTTTACCCTAGGCATTTAATAAATGTGCATTATATCAATGAAGTGTTTCCTTTACTTGATGTAGTGAGGAAAATAATATAGATATTCAAAAATATTTATTTGAGATATATAGTGTCATGAGACTTAAAAATTTAAAATTTTTTTTGCCAGACAGAACTCATGGAAGAATGAATTTTAAGGCAATAATATTAATATCATGTTAAAGAGAACATTTGCTTTAGAGTCAGAAGGTCCTAGGTTTTATAAATGTAGTTGATAGAATTCAGGGCACATTACCCCAAAATATAGCACTTTGGTATTTGAATAAACAGCAGAAGCAGGTTTCTCGGATCTTTTCCTACACTTTCCCCTAAATCAGGTCATAAAGATATTCTCTTCTAAAGTAGGTCATACATAAGACCCTTATGTGAGAGACACTCTCCCTTATAATCAAAGAAGAAAACATCTTTATCTCTGAAGACCAGAGCGAGACAGAGAAAATTTTGGACAGACAGGTAAGCTCCCTCCAGCTTATTACCATTACATGATAACCCCTTTGTCCAATAATATTTCTCCACAGCTACATACTTCTTTATCAAACTTAGCATAAAATCACACAGGTTTTCTTGTTTCTTTGGATCTTTGTTTCTGAAGGCTTCTACGTCATATAAAATTTATATTAAATAAATGTGTATGCTTTTGTCTTGTTAATCTGTCTTTTATTGCAGGAGCCTCAACCTTGCAATGGGTGAACTTAAGATATTATTTTTTTCTCCCTTACATAGTGTCATTTTAATATTTTAAAGCAAACCCACCTAATAACCACTGGCTATCTTCTATTATTTGTGTGAAGAAGTCAATTGTCAATGTTTGGAACCAGTATGACTTTATCAATACATGCTTTTATGATTTTCTCTGTCTTTGATTTTCAGACTTTTATTATTATATGCATAGATTTTTGTTCTTGTTTTTGTTTTATATTTGTTCCACTTGAAGATCACAGAGTCTCTTGAATCTGTGGTTATTACCAGTTTTTTAGTTATTTTCTTAGTTACGTGACATTTTTTCATTTTATCATTAATCAATCACACCTTCTTTAAAGTAATTGTCTAATGACTTTACTACCTGAATCTCACGTAGGTCTGTTTTCATTGTCTGTTTTCTTTTTCTATCACTATTTCGTCAATCCTTGATTCTTGTATGCCTCATGACTATTTTTTTTTAATTGCATGATGGACATTGTAGTTGAAATACTGTAGAGAAAATTTGATTTGGATGCTATTACTTCCTCAAAAAGTGTTTATCTTTTCCTCTTGTAAGACAGATAGGCTTGGATTGGATCACATTAATTCAGTCAGAGACTGAGCAGTTTCAAAGTGGTTTCTTCATTTCTAAGATGTTGCCTTTCATGAGCCTTTGTAAAGATTTGAAGTTATCATCATGGTCTTCTCCTTGCCAAGCTCTAAATTCCAACTGTTTTCCACTCAGCCAAGTAAAATTATCAAAGTTCTTCTTAACTTTTCAGACTTTCAGTGATACTATCAGAGGGCAAATTCCACAGGTGAAATATGGTGTCAGATATCAGGTTCAGCTCATGTGTTTTTCTTCTTTCATAGTCTTAAGTCCACAGGGTTATTTTTGTTGTTTATTTTTTGGGTTTTTTTTTTTTTTTTGCTACATTGGTAATTTGACAATGGTTTTAAACAGATTTAATTTTTTCCCCCCTGAGTTTCTCATTGTTCGCAGTGGAAGACTTGGTTGAGAGAAATTATCGTGCACTCCCCCTACTGGATGCAATTTTGTTGTTGTATTTGAATATACAAAAGACATACACCTTCTTCATTCACCAATGTACACATTGGGGCTTAACATAAATAAATAACCTTTCTAAAGGCATTTGAGTTTATTATCCTTGAAAGAGCAAAAGCATTAAATTAAATATATTGGGCACTGAAACAGGGCTCTGTGAAATAGCTGTACAAGAGCTAATCTTGGGGATGAGAAGAAAGTAGAAACTTGCATGAAGAAGCTGGACACTACAATGGCTAAGTTGTGATTTAAAGAATTTTTTTTTTATAAATGCAAAATGGCTTTGATAGAATCAAATACCAGGCATTTCCACCAAGGTAAGGACAGGGGAGTAACACATGTCCTAGGGTAGATTAAAGCCTGGGGAAGCCGACCAGCATTCAAAACATGGATACAGGTTTGAGGACCAGAAAGTCTCAAGCCACAGGTAGCAACCTCAGATATCATTCTGAAAACTAAAAGTGATCATGGATTCATTTGTGAAAATTATCAGGATCAAAAAGGAATCACTTGTGCTAAAAAAACAAACAAACAAGGAGAGCCAGTGAAGGCCATGTAGAGAGGGGTTCTCATGCACAAATGCCCAAAACTATCAAAAAATAATCTGCAAAAACCACAGCCTTGAAAAAAATCCATTGAAACTTTACACAAAAAATACTTCTGTGAGGATATCTGTCCAGTAACTGCCTATCCAACTTTAGACTGACTTCACTCTTGTTATTAATCCTTATAGCCAAAGATAATCATCTCAAAACAATTAAGTATTCTTTCTCATTTTTTCTTTAAATATAATCGTCTTCCTTTATCCACCTGAATATACACATAGGTTACTGTGGCACATGTATTCCCATTGCAGTGTCATATTACTGAATAAATATCATTTTCTATTAGAGAGCCTCTCTCTGGTTAGTAAATTGACACATTGGCTGAACAAGAAAGAGATGTGGGATATTTTAGGCAACAATTCATTTTGAAGTCATGTTGGCTGCAGCTGAAGGAGGAATTCTTCTGAGAAAGAGGGTTGGAAGGAGTAACAGACATCAGCCTTTGTAAACTGGGCTGACAGAATCTAAGTCAAGTGCTGGGAATTCATTTAAGATTAAGTATATACAGGTAGAGAAGACCAGTGGTTCTAACAATGAGGATTTGAATGACAGGAGGGAGAGTAAAAGCATTAAATGTGAATATTGAAAACAAACATTTTTTTTTTTTAAGTAAAGGCAAAAAATAAATAAATAAATAAAACAAAAAAACCTACCAGAGTGGTAGTTTCTCCTGGAGTGAAGCAGAGTAAAGTTGAAAAATGTTCAAAACTGACTAGCTAAGCATTAAATGTGTTGAGATAAGGCAGTCACTGTGTAACAGGGAAAGAGAAGAGATAGAGACTATGAATTCTTTATCAATATTTCAGGATGACAAAAACTGATCTTTCTTGGATGGTTATAATAGTTTTTAGTTTTTACCCTGAGTTTTGACTATCTCTTAACATTTTAAACTATCTGTATCATGTTCATATCACTCTCCCATTAAAATGGTTTCAGCAAACTTTAGTGTTTAAAAATAAACCCAGGCTCCATATCATGACAGTAGTCTTACCCAGCTCACTTCTACTTTCCTGCTTCTTCTGCAGTCTGCCTTGTATTGATACAGCACTGACTACATCCCTAATGGAAGGACGTGACTCATGTTCATTTCCGCATATTCCCTTTCACAGCACTGGATATAGAGGCAGTGCTCAAGGGTTTTTTATTGACAAGTAATTCAATCACTGTATATTAATTCAATGTGGGCAGGCTTAAGCAGATCTTTATCTCAGGATGGAACAAGAGAAGGAGGACATATCACTACACCAAATAGAAAATAATTAAATGTAGCAGTAAATTATGAGCTTCTAACAAAGGGAAACACTGCTATATATATATATATATTACTCTTGCCTAAAGAATGATCTTTTCTGTTGAGAAAGTTCTTCTTTACCCCCACCTAGTAATCCAGACTGTGCAAATGAACACTGGCAATCAACAGGCAACAGATGTTGCAGCCAGATGGCCCTTAACTTGAAAGTAGTTAACTTGTACTCAGGTGGTTATATTTCTTTAAAAGTGCTCTATAGTCTGTCCCTTTTTTTGTTATACTCAGTAATTAGTGAGCAGTTAAATACTTTATGCTGTTAATTTAATTAAAGTAGTTTTAATGAAAAATGAAAAGATAAATGATTGGATTTCTGATGCCTTGGTACAATTCAAACAAATTAGTCCAAGCCTTCAAACCTTAAACTCTTTGGTTGACCTAGCCACATAAAATGTATTAACTAATAGTAACTATTGATTACTAAATATCTCCATAAAACATTTTATTTGATACATTCTCTGGCCCAGAAAGTAGAAGGAAAAATTTAAATTTTGAAGTAGACAGGTAAACTTAGTGAAGAAAATTTTAAGGTTATTACAATATAAAGTCTACTGTGGTATTAAGAATGAATGCTGCAACATAAACTCTCTAAAGTTACTTTCCCTTAGGACACATAGAAGAAATACTGCAAAAGCACATTGAAGCACTATTTCAACAAATGTGATATTATTAGTAGGAAGAAACAATAGCAGGACACGAGGGTATTACAATTTGAAATGGTTTCTCACTTTAAAGAAAACAGCAGGCCAAACCCAAAGCTAAGAGGTAAGGTAGCCCTGCTGGCTATAGCTTCTGACTCTTTGAAATAACTGTCATTCACACACTGGTAAGATTATCATAAAAATGTAAAATAATGCCTCAAACAATGACACCTTTGAATATAAAAACAACATTCTATTGGTATATCAATCTATAAAGTAATCTATAAGGAAATTTATAAAAATTTAGTCTTCAAATACATTATTTTATCATCACTTTAAAGAAATATAAATTCAAGTAAATACTTTCCAAAGAATAGAAGGCTTATTTTAATTTTTAATTACTTTATTAGCCCCACGGTCTCAGTTTTTCTCCTGCAAAATATAAATAACACAACAGTCTGGTGGAATAGCAGTGGCCTTCAAAATAAGTTTCCAAGGTTCTACAGCTATCAACCAGTATAATTATGGCCATTTTATGAATAAGGAAAAAGGATTCTACTGTCCTTTCCTAAAAATATATGAGGATGAGTGAGGACAAGATGGTTCTTGAATTTCTGGGTCATTTAAATTGTTTGACATCATCAATTCTACATATCCTAAGGCATGAAATAAAAGATTCTACACACTCTGGAGTTCTCATCTACCAATCCAAATCTGCTATTCTTGCCAAGATTACAAACAATCTCCTTACTATTAAATAAAATTGATCAATTTATTCCTTATCTCACATGATCTGTTATTTTCTTCACAATCTAGTCCTTACTCATTTTTTTCAAGTTATCTCTGTTAATTTTTTCCTGGAATCTCACCTCTTGGCTTTCTTCCTTTTTTTCTAACTGCTCCTTCTTAGGTGGGTTGCTGTTTGGTTGTCAAGATGAGCTTCACTGAGAAGATAAAATTTGAACAAAGCCATTAGAGGGTGAGGATGTTAGATAATCAGATTTCTTTAGGGAGAAAATTCCAGGAAGAAGAAACAATTAGAGCAGAGCAATCTTCCTAACAGGAGGTTGTGTCTGTATTTTAAAGAAAAATCAAACACAAAAGTGTTACTGGGGCTGTGTTAGAGAGGGGAAAAATCATAGAAGATGAAACCTGGGAAATGCTAGGGCTACTACAGTATGAAGAGATTTATTTGCTATGTAAGGTCTTTGACTTTACTCTGAGTGAAAGAGGAGCTATTGAAGAGTTTTGATTAGAGTTATTAGATGATTGACTTACTTTTTAAGGTTCATTTTGACTTTTGTTTAAAAAGAAATTTTACAAGGGCAAAATAAAAGCAGAATTCCAGTTGTGATGCCATTGCAACAGTGCATATGAGATATAATATCTTTCTATCACAAGTGTAGCAGTAGGAGTGAAAAATAATAGGATTCTAGAAATATCTTGAAGTTAGAACTAACAGTGTTTTCTGATGACTAGGATATGAGATGAGAGAGCCATAAAAGATTCAAGACTAACTTCAAATGTTTTGTTTTGGCAAATAGGGAAGTTAACTGACTTCAACTGATGTGGGGAAGGCTATAATTGATGCAGATTGCAGTGGTAGTGGATGGGTAGGAGAAAGAACAGATCAGAAGTTATTAATACATTTTGGATATATTTATTTTGTGCCAATACAATGATGTTTTTGTTAATATATTCTTGTAGTGTAGTTTGAAGTCTGGCAATGCCTCCAGATTTGTTCTTTTTGCTTAAGATTGCTTTAGCTATTTGGGCTCTTTTCTGGTTCTAAACAGAGCATATAATTATATTTTCTAGATCTGTGAAATTTGACGTCGGTATTTTGATGAAGATTGCATTGAATCTGTAAATCACTTTAGGTAATATGGACATTTTAACAATGTTGATTCTACCGATCCATGAG